>OZ019977.1:311307-328807 GCA_963970395.1 Ephialtes manifestator
CAACCTGTAGCGTGACTTTAACGTCTCAAGAATCCCCTGATCCATCGGTTGTATTAATGACGTAACATTAGGTGGCAAAAGCCGGACAGATATTTCTTCAACTGAAAGCTGCTTAGCTGTTGGATGTGAGGGTGCATTATCTAGAAGAAGTACCGCTCTGATAGGCAAGCCTTTTTCCTCGAAGAATTTTCGTACACGTGGAACAAATTCTTCGGTGAACCACGTTTGAAAAATCGTTCGGTCCATCCATGCATTCCGTTGGTGTGTATAATAAACGAGAAGGAGATTTTTCGACAAATTCTTGAAAGCTTTGCAGATTTCCCGATTACGACCAGCGGTATTAGGAGTGTGCCATCAGCATTACTGCACGCCATAACTGTTAACCGATCTTTGTCTTTTTTGTAACCAGATGCATGAACTTCATGTCTGCTAGCCAGCGTTTTATTCGGCAACATCCGGAAGTTCAAACCTGTTTCATCGGTGTTAAAAACTTGACTTCGCGTCAAACCTTATTTGAGAATTTCATCTGTAAATCTTTTCTTAAATTCCTCGGCAGCGTCTTTATTCGCGGATAGTTGTTCACCACAGATAGTGAACTGACGAATCCCATATCGATCTTTCCACCGGTTCAACCAGCCTTCACTCGCTACGAATTTTTCGTTCCCGCCCAACTTCTGGTTCAATTGAAGAGCTTTTCCTGTAAAAATAAAGCTTCCTAAGGTATTGTTGAACAATTCCCGAACGAAGTTAGGCCAGTTTTCTGCAACACACTATAGATCGTCGACAATCTTCACTTTTAGACCTATTCAAGTTCACAATTTTACAGTAAAATGTGATAAAATAAAATTTTAAACAAAAATCAATCGCTACAGGATTTCAAAGTCAGGTTTCATTGCACGGAAAGAATTGATTGCGTATCTTATTGTATACTAATTCATACACCCAGAAAAGTTTTTAATTGAAATACTCATTTTTATTAAGAATGAATACAGTCTCATGCTTTACGGATAAAAAGAGGTTTATTCGATTTGTTTAAATTTAAATAAATCCATAAATTCATTTTTATTTGCAACTTACCTTTCAAAATTGTGCCAGATATCGGAATACCATTGCGTCTATTCTCACTAAACCAAATGTAAAGAGCCTCGTGCAATTCATAAGACGCAGTTTGCTTGCGCTTTGACTCAAAACTTTATTCACCACATAATTTTTCGATTTCTTCACGATTTCATCTCCACCTTCGTACTGTGGTGGGATGCACTCCGTACTCTTCAGCAATATTTATTGAAGTAGATCCTTCGTCTATAGCTTTTAAAATGTCGAGTTTGTGTTTCGCGGAGAAATTTAAACATATTCGTTTTTGCGGTTTGGAATTGTCGTTGTTCATTGTGGACCCAGCAACGTATGCAAGACGAATGAACAGAAACTAATGTTTACATCCGTTGGCGGGTAACAATAATACCGACGCGGCAGAGCGCGTCGGAAAAAAGTATTACATTGTAGAAAACTCGCGAAATTTTTTTTGAGACGGTTAGGGAATTATCACAGTTTGAAATTTTTTTGTATCTTTTTTTTTTTGCACTATCCGATAATATAGACTGTTATGAACATGCTGGTAAATTTTTACGGTGAAATTTTAATGATTTCGGTCGCTGCAGCCTTCTTTTTTTTAAATCTTTATATTTTTTTGACGAGAAACTGTCGAAAAAAAGACTAAATCCGATACTTTTTTTTTCATATCGCCGCCATTTTGTCTATTTTGATTTAAAAAAAACCTCCATACATCCATAGCAGCTTTCATTCTGATTAATAATCTTTTTACTAATTTTGTTCCGGATAATGTTTTCGAAGACATGTTAAACCGTAAACAAAAATGTAGAAAAAGTAAACGTTTTAAATTTATTTTCTGTTCTCTATGAGTTTGATGTGACATAAAAGATGAGAATGATTAGCGTATGTATTTTAAACATCGAAAAAAAGTAGAACCTTGCAAATTGCTTCCTCATTATTTTACACCTTTAACGAAGCTGCCTCTATGAGGATGTACGTTGATCGATTTTGGCTTCCTCATAGAGGAAGCTTCGTTAAAGGTGTAAAATAATGAGGAAGCAATTTGCAAGGTTCTACTTTGCAGGCTTGTTTCAGCTTGAAAGACTATTCAGAAAAATGCTCGAAAATAATAAAAAATTTGTAAAATTTTAACCACTGTGCCGATTTCTCTCAAATTTGTACCCACCCCTTGTTTCACGATAGTCAATGTGTGGACCAAATTACAACCCGGTATCTCGTAATTCGCACGATCCAGCGCTTGAACGATATTTTTCAAAATATTCTAAGTGTCATAAAATTTGAACGGATGGACAGATCAGCGTCAAATTTGTACTCAAAACGTGGTCCATGGTTGTCCATATGTGAGCCAAATTTGAGATAATTCTGAAAAAAATTTTTTACCATTTTTCTTTTCATGTCGGCTTTTTTTTGTTTCTCATGCCGCAAAGTCAAAATTTATTGACATAATGGCCGTTTCCTTGACGAAATTCATCACGGATAATCGATGAACGCAATGATACGTTTGAAATTGCAATGGGATGTCTCATAATTTACAGGAGCTCAAATACTTACAGACATTTGAAAAAAAATTGAAATTGCAATAACATTAGAACCGCTTTACCAATTGTCGCCAAATTTGGTACAGATCATGGTTTGATGGTAGTCCATTAACGTGCAAAATTGCAGCCCGATATCTCGCAACTTCCGAAAGTTATAGCGTGAAAAAGCGTGAAAACGATTTTTTCGGAATTTTCAAAATGCTGTGAAATCTGAATTTATGAACCGATTCGCGTCAACTACAATCCCAAATAGTAGTCTATGATAGCCCACTTGCGTGCCAAATTTGAAGAGCATTCATCGAAAATTGCGACAGTTATCGTGTAAACAAAAAAATGAACACATACACACACACACACGCACACACACACACACACACACACACACACACACACACACACACACACACACACACACACACACACACACATACAGACATTTCGTACAAACCACTTTTCTCGACGTTTTGGACCATTCTGTGTACTGACATGAAAATCTCGAAAAAAAATTTTTTCATGAAAACAAGGCTTCCTCTATGAGGAAGCAAAATGATGGCGAAAATCAGTTATTTTTTGGCCCGTCAAACTGCCCTCAATAACAAGAAAAAGCCTTTCACGGGCATTGCTTTAACATTAAAGTATTTTTTAATTTCTTGACACAACGCATGGCGAGTATATATGATTCTCTTATTCCGAACTTTTTAGAGAATGATCGGTACAATATTATCAGGTTTTTATAAGTGTAATAATGAACGTAATTTTCTGCAACACAGTTCAAGCGTCCCGCCAGCCGAGTATCGTAGGCTTGGTAGGGGAACGTTCACGCCTCTCGATCGAGGGGAAGGCGCCTCGGCGAGCACTTAGCGGGAGGCTACTGTATTAGAATATGTGACCACCTGGCTGATTTTGACGGTCATTAGTTAGATAGATGAACACCAATTTTGCCATAGAAACCTTGGATTGCCATATAAGATCCTCATCTGGCAAATTTATTATTGATTTGTTTACTTTATGCCATGGTTAAGCCTGAATGGGCTTTAATTAATTAACTTATCAAGGCCTTATTAAACTTCATCATGGCCTTATGAGATCCGTATTTGGCAAAATTATGATTAATTAGTTTACTTGGTATCATCATGAAGCCTGACTGGGCCCTTAAGTAATCAAGAGACGTGGCAGCGCCTCGAGACAAGTACATTTACACTGCCGCAGATCATTTACTCGAGCCAACTTATTTTGGCCACTTTTTTCGAGGTTAATATGTTATATTGACAAAATGATAGCGTTTTCAAGTCTTTTTCAGATATAACCAGATACTACAGGCCAAAATAATTCGTTTAAGATCAAAACGAGCGTTCTACGTTCAGTCGTTTAGGTGATATGGTCATTTATTTTTCAAAACTTCTCTAAAATATTGCACTTTTTCAGTGGTCGACTCTGTGATTTCGCACACCGATCGTTCGCAACCTGCCAACCACTATGTTTCGCAACCTACTAATCACTATAAGAAAATCATAACGTCATCCAGTGATGAGCTAGTTTATGTGATACACGGCGAAGCAATAGTATATGGGGGATTCCACGGGACTTTCGCCACCCCCCAAAAAAAAAAATCTCAAATTTTATCTCAAAATTAGGTTCAGCGGTGTCTATTGATGGACCAAATTTCAAAATTCTAAAAAAATAGTTGACCGGAATATCTCAGAAACTATTGATCGTATCGAAATCATTAAAAGACGAAAATGTGCATTTTTTTATGGCCAACAAGAAAAAAATATATTCAAAATTAATTGCTTAATTTCAGGTCACATTTTATGGAAAAAACAACAAAATTATTTTTTTTTATGGTTGGACTTCAGATTTTTTCATCGGACAAATTGCCTCGGAATCTTTGAGTGATCGCCGAATTTTGAGTTTTTTTTTTCATGGGATGGCCCAATGCTGTGAGGTTACAGCAATTTGAAT
This sequence comes from Ephialtes manifestator, assembly GCA_963970395.1. Taxonomy (NCBI): domain Eukaryota; kingdom Metazoa; phylum Arthropoda; class Insecta; order Hymenoptera; family Ichneumonidae; genus Ephialtes; species Ephialtes manifestator. The sequence goes on from OZ019977.1 coordinate 315,879, forward strand.
GTTTTTAATATATAAAAAAAAATCCATATTCAAAATTAAAATTAATTAAAATGGTTGGACTTCAGATTTTTTCATCGGACAAATTGCCTCGGAATCTTTGAGTGATCGCCGAATTTTGAGTATTTTTTTTTCATGGGATGGCCCAATGCTGTGAGGTTACAGCAATTTGAATGTTTTTAATATATAAAAAAATCCATATTCAAAATTAAAATTAATTAAAATGGTTGGACTTCGGATTTTTTCATCGGGCCAATTACCTCGAAATCTTTGAGTGATCGCCGAATTTTGAGTATTTTTTTTTTCACGGGATGGCCCAATGCTGTGACGTTACAGCAATTTGAATGTTTTTTGCTGTATTCAAATTGCTGTAACGTCACAGCATTGGGCCATCCCATGAAAAAAAATATACTCAAAATTCGGCGATCACTCAAAGATTTCGAGGCAATTGGTCCGATGAAAAAATCCGAAGTCCAACCATTTTAATTAATTTTAATTTTGAATATGGATTTTTTTATACATTAAAAACATTCAAATTGCTGTAACGTCACAGCATTGGGCCATCCCATGAAAAGAAAAATACTCAAAATTCGGCGATCACTCAAAGATTCCGAGGCAATTGGTCAGATGAAAAAATCCGAAGTCCAACCATTTTAATTAATTTTAATTTTGAATATGGATTTTTTATACATTAAAAACATTCAAATTGCTGTAACCTCACAGCATTGGGCCATCCCATGAAAAGAAAAATACTCAAAATTCGGCGATCACTCAAAGATTCCGAGGCAATTTGTCCGATGAAAAAATCTGAAGTCCAACTGTTAGCGGGACTGCTGTCTGAGTTGGTCGATCAACCGCTCGGCAGCAGCACCGCCTGGGCACACCACCGATAACCGCATTTCAGAGTTCGCGCATGCGCTCGAACGTTCTCGAGTCTCTGACTCGCTTTCCGGTTTCTTCTCGGTTCTCGTTAACGGTCTCATGGGTTCTCACGCACGTTCTCAACTGGTCGCACGAAATGGTCGCACGGACGGACTCAACTGGTCGTACGCACATCGGCAATAGTTTTACTTCGCGGTCACCTCATCGTTTTCGGAAGTGTACAACGGTCAGCTCCGGGTAGCTCAAACAGTCAGCGCAAAGACATTACGTACGGGTTAAGTGAACGCGGGTTTATGTACACACCATCGACATACTCACGGGCGGTTTACTAAGCAACACGTGGTGGCACGTGTGCTTCGGCATAATTGGCATTATTGGCTAATTTTGTCACTCGGACTATACAAGTGTTTTACGGACTGCTCCGGATATTTATGTGAATTTAACGGCTTACTCAATTAATTGTTGTTTTATGAAGTTTTGGGTAAAAATTAAAGTGTTTATTTCGAGTTATGTAATTCCTGCCTACGCCATTTATTTATTTTATTTACAACACCTGATCCACTATCAACCATCCACGGCATTATTTTACACCAACCATTTTAATTAATTTTAATTTTGGATATGGATTTTTTTTATATATTAAAAACATTCAAATTGCTGTAACGTCACAGCATTGGGCCATCCCATGAAAAAAAAAATACTCAAAATTCGGCGATCACTCAAAGATTCTGACACAATTTGTCCGATGAAAAAATCTGAAGTCCAACCATAAAAAAAAATAATTTTGTTGTTTTTTCCATAAAATGTGACCTGAAATTAAGCAATTAATTTTGAATATATTTTTTTTCTTGTTGGCCATAAAAAAATGCACATTTTCGTCTTTTAATGATTTCGATACGATCAATAGTTTCTGAGATATTACAGATTAAATGAAAAACGATAAAAAACGAAAAAATTTGCATATTCCGGTCAATTATTTTTTTAGAATTTTGAAATTTGGTCCATCAATAGACACCGCTGAACCTGATTTTTAGATAAAATTTGAGATTTTTTTTTTTTTGGGGGGTGGCGAAAGTCCCGTGGAATCCCCCATATACATTATTAATGTTAATAAACGATTGCTCTACAGCTTTGATCTCCAGGTCAATTCGTCCATATTTTCCGATGTCCAGGTCGACCACTCCGTAGTTTTTCGTGACCAGGTCGACGGCTCCGCAGTTTTCGTTTTCCAGGCCTCTCCATGGTTTCAGATGTCCAGGTCGACCTCTCCGATAGTTTTCGGTGTCCAGATCGATCTCTCCATAGTTTTAAGTGTCCAGGTCGATTCCTCCATAGTTTTCGATGTCCAGGTCGACCTCTCCATAGTTTTCGGTATCCAGGTCGAACTCTCTATGGTTTCCGATGTCCAGATCGACATCTCCATAGTTTTCGGTGTCCAGGTTGATCTGTCCATGGTTTCAGATGTCCAGGTTGACCTCTCCGTAGTTTTCGGTGTCTAGGCCGATCTCTTCATAGTTTCCGATGTCCAGGTCGACCGCTCCGTAGTTTTCCGTGTCAAGGTCGATTCCTCCATAGTGTACGACATCCAGGTCAACCTCTCCGTAGTTTTAGGTGCCCAAGTCGATTCCTCCATAATTTTCGATGTCCAGGTCGACGACGCCGTAGCTTTGATTGTCCAGGTCGATCTCTCCATGGTTCCAGATGTCCAGGTCGACCTCTCTGTAGTTTTCGGTGTCTAGATCGATCTCTTCATAGTTTTCGATGTCCAGATCGACCGCTCCGTAGTTTTCCGTGTCTAGGTCGATACCTCCATAGTATTCGGCGTCCAGATCAACCTCTCTTTTGGGTTTTAGGTGCCCAAGGCGATTCCTCCATAATTTTCGATGTCCAGGTCGACGACTCCGTAGTTTTCGTTGTCCAGGTCGATCTCTCCATGGTCTCAGGTGTCCAGATCGACCTCTCCATAGTTTTTGGTGTTCACCCGCGCAGAAAAAAGTAGTCCAGGATGGAGTTCCGGATGGAGTACAGGATGGAATCTTGACAGACCAGGATGGAGTACCGGATCGAGTCTCAGATGGTGTCCGCCGACTCCGGCTTCTAATCGGATCCCGGAGTCGGCGGACTCCATCCTGGACGACCCGTGAATCTCGGCTGTCCAATGGCAGAATCCATCCTGGTGTCCATTATGGATTCTCACCTGGACTGTCTTACAGTCCATCTCGGACTCCATCCTGGACGATCCGCGAATCTCGGCTGTCCAATGGGAGAATCCATCCTGGTGTCCATTATGGATTCTCACCTGGACTGTTTTACAGTCTATCCTGGACTCCATCCTGGACGACCCGTGAATCTTGGCTGTCCAATGGGAGAATCCATCCTGGTGTCCATTATGGATTCTTTCCCAGACTGTCTTACAGTCCATTCTGGACTCCATCCTGGACGGTCCGCGAATCTCGGCTGTCCGATGGCAGTATCCATTCTGGTGTCCATTTTGGATTCTCGCCTGGACGGTCTCGCCGTCCATCCCGGACACCATCCTGGACGGTCCATGGAATCTCAGCTGTCCGACGGAAGAATCCATCCTGGACTCCATCCTGGACTCCACCTTGGACGATCCGGGTGTCCAGCAGGAGGTTGACACCATGACCAGACTGCGCCCACCTTGGGCCCCTTGGTGTCTAGACGATCCATTTTGGACCACTCTTACTACCTTAACGGAGAATAGACCCCTCGTGTGTAGTCAAACTCAGGACAGCTTTCTAGTCTTATATACGCTCAGGCTTCAAGTCACTTGCGAGGAACGGTGCGTCCGTTTGCCATCTAGTGGCATCATGCGAAACACGGATACACAATGCTCCGCTAGATGGCGAGCGGTCGAAGCGTTTCTCGCAAGTGACTTGAAGCCTGAGCATATATAAGACTGGAAAGCTGTTTTGAGTTCGACTACACACGAGAGGCTTACCCTCCGTTGACGTAAAAAGAGTGGTCCAACATGGATCGTCTGCACACCAAGGTGCCTAAGGTGGACACCCGAATAGTCCAGGATGGAATCCAGGATGGAGTCCGGGATGGACTGCGAGACAGTCCAGGCGAGAATCCATTATGGACACCAGGATGGATTCTGCCATCGGACAGCCGAGATTCACAGGTCGTCCAGGATGGAGTCCGGGATGGACTGTAAGGCAGTCCAGGTGAGAATCCATAATGGATAACAGGATGGATTCTGCCATTGGACAGCCGAGAGTCACGGGTCGTCCAGGATGGAGTCCCGGATAGAATCTTGGCAGTTCAGGATGGAGTCCCAGATAGAATCTTGGCAGTCCAGGATGGAGTCCCGGATGGAATCTTGGCAGTCCAGGATGGAGTCCCGGATGGAATCTTGGCAGTCCAGGATGGAGTCTCAGATGCTGTCCGCCGACTCCGGCTTGTAATCGGTTCCCGGAGTCGGCGGACACCATCTGAGACTCCATCCTGGACTGCCAAGATTCCATCCGGGACTCCATCCTGGACTGCCAAGATTCTATCCGGGACTCCATCCTGGACTGCCAAGATTCCATCCGGGACTCCATCCTGGACTCCATCCTGGACTACTTTTTTCTTCGCGGGGATCTATGTTCTGTTAAAAAAAAGTTAACAATTGTGTTGTATAAAAAACAAGCAACCGCAAAAAAGAAATTTACATTACAGTTTATGTTACCGACCGAGTAGCAGCACATTATCTTACAGTGGGACATAAATTTTGAAAATATGAATTGGTATTTGGTCAATATTATAAAATCCATCTCGGTAAGCGGAAGGAGAATAAGAGGAACCCTATATTTATTATTTGTTGTGCTAATAAATATGCATGCTAAAGAATATATAAAAGAATGCAAGTGAATTGCAATTAAACGGAAGTACTTAGCGAGTTTGCTAAATATCCGATATGTTTCACCATTATTCAATGGTCATATTAGCATAGAAACTCGCCAAGTACTTCCGTATAATTTTTTGAGATGTTGAAATTTATTTGTTCATTAATTTTTGTTCTCAATTTATGAGTCTTTCTTTGTTACTGATTTTTTTTCCTTTAAATGTGAGAAATTATTTTTAGTTGATATTAAAACTACTATCTATATACACGTATATAATGTATATATATGTTGTACAACATGTAATTGACATGCTGAATATATTTTTAGTTTATTTCACAACTTTTTGTCCCTATACATAGTTTATGGCTCAAGTTTTTTACACACTGTGATTTTGGCGGTATGATACAAGCACATTTATGTGAGTGGTATCACTCACGTAAATGTACTTGTCTCAATTTTTTTACCCGTGAGAGTTTTTTTGGTGGATTACTCTATCAAGCCGTTATTAGTAGTAGAGGCCAGCGGTGGGGAGACAGACCCTACCCCCTCCCTACCTCCCATCTGGCGCCGTGTCTAGTCTAATTAGCATAATTCCCCGAGCTCTGATTGGTTGTTTAAATCCCCTCTCCCTCCCACTCCTTACTTAAAACAGGTGGCACTAATTTGCATAATTCCCCGAGCTCTGATTGGTTGTTTAAATCCCCTCTCCCTCCCCACTCCTTACTTAAAACAGGTGGGATTAATTTGCATAATTCCCCGAGCTCTGATATGTTGTTTAAATCCCCTCTTCCTCCCACCCCCTTTTTTTAAAACAGGTGGGAATAATTTGCATAATTCCCCGAGCTCTGATTGGTTGAGTGGGTTTTTTCGGGTCCTTGATTCCCTGAGCTCTGGTTGGTTGAATATTTTTCTCGGTGAGATGATTTCCCGAGCGCTGATTGGTGGGTGGGAACTTGTCCACCGCGGTCGATAATTTTTGAGGTGAAAATCCTTCGATGCTCCTGCAGTCGGTATTGTAGATTTTTCCCTACTATCAGTAACTCGATTTTCCGGATGTTGGTAAATTTTCCAGTTCTACTATCGGTAACTCGATTTTCCGGATGTTGGTAAATTTTCCAGTCCTGCAACCGGTAACTCAATTTTCCGGATGTTGATAAATTTTCCGGATCGATAAGTCGGTAAAATCGATAAAAAGATTTTTTTCGGATGATGGTACATTTTTCAGGTAGGTAAGTCGTGAAATAAAAGAAAAACAGGATTTTCAAAAGCATTGATTTATTAACATAGTAGTTAATGATTCGTGTGACAAAATATTACAAATGTTGTAGTTGTGTATGTGTATTTCAAACAGTAGTTTCACGGTAGGGTTTTTGAAGTGACATCGTTGGTTGTGGTAGATCCGTCGGTGTCAGTGGCACCGTCGCAGGGTTGTTCTGCAGGCAGCGTGCGCATTCCCGCTTGGTTGGAAGACAGTTATCGATTTGCATCAGTAGATCTGGTGAGTCTGTGTGTTCTACACAGAGTTGATACGATGCAACCTCGGGATCCTGTCGAATGTGTTCAGGTAGTTTTTCCCAGAGAAAATGAATGGCGTCACTCCAGTGGCGCAATAGCATGGGTTTCGGTATATATTCGAGTTCTTCTCTGGTAAGTTCCCACGGATCTTTACCACAATCGATAATGAGTAACCCGTTGATAACTTCCATTTTACTTTGGATGTTGCAGCTACCGTGTCTATTTCAGAAGTGTGGTTAATCCAGTGTTGTGTGGATGCTTTTATACTTATCAAAGCGTTGGTGGTGGGGATGACGATGATATTTATTCAGCCAATATACATATATACATATATACATATATATGTAGATGTATATGTATATTGTATCGTATATATATGTATTGAATATGGTATTGTACATATGTATTTGTAAATATACATAAAAATATATGTATATATTTATAGATGACAACCGAAACGAGGTGTGCATGTTTGTATACACGATGCTGTACATCTATTGCCGGCTCCCTCTAGTACGCTGGACCGTGCACTTTTCGTATAACGTTTTTTACGTGTTAGATGTCCCAATTTTTTATAGTATCGTCGCACAATATTATCATTTTTTCACCTTATTTGTCGAAAATATATGTAGAAACATATCCAGGCTAAAGCCACGAGACATATAATCAAGAAACATAACACAGTATTCTCCACACACTCTAGACTTGATTGATTGTAGAGCTCTTGTATTCCACTCGTAGGTTGCGGTGTTTCGACGTATACGGTTATGGTGTTTGTTAACGAGTGGGGGTAGCCCGTAGCTATCGAAGAAGATGCCCCGGCCATTCTTGTCCACGTACACGGCTACCCAGTGAGTCCCCGGTTTGGTATGATCGTCGGTATTGGCGACGATTGCAGCGGGTCTAGAGCAGCGACTCGGGATACGATCGGCGGGAAACACTCCTTTCGTCTGAGCTGGTATGTGTTGTAGTGCTTTCAGTACCTCCAGACTGTTCATTATATACTTTTTCGGATCCCGCGTTGGGGCGGCGTCTGCGCTGCTGCTGATGATGATGATGATGATAATGTCCGCCACCAGTGGGGGTGGTGCTGGTGGTATGTGTTGTCTGCCTTTTCGGTGGTGTAGGTGGTGGAGGTGGTGGTGGTGAGCGTAGAAGGGTCGCACGGTAAAGGGTCACTATTTCTTCGTTAGCAGGTACCGTGCCGTCACAGGTGTTTGTCGTAGCACTGTTGACACCCTTCGCAGGTGCATGGGCTATATACCCTTGACCCACAGATGCAATCTCCGAAGCGCTTGGGTTCTCGATGCGCACCGGTTTTTTTATAGGGCCATCTGGACGGTCCTTCTGATTTCGTGATCCAAGTGGCTCCGTATAAATTGGATTTGTCGTGTCGACAAGTTGAGTTTGAAGAAAACGTTTTAGTTTTCCCACGTTATTTAATGCACATTTAGCATCATCGTCCTTGGTGAGACCGTGATAAATACACCATGTGTCGTATGGTGGCATTTTTTTGAAGCTCGGTCCTTCGTAATCTTCCAGGTTGATAATATCTCGTCCAAGTACATCGCGTAAAATTTCGGCCTTTTGTGCGCCACGTGTGTATATGCGAAAAGCGTAGCGACACATGGCTCTAAAGTTAATGTAAACTTTCCACAGTGGTGTGTCACCGTCAACCCACTCGAGTCCATGATGGTAGCAGGTTAATTGATTATTACTGCCTCGTATTTCTTTCGGTAAATCACCAAAACCGTATGGTGCTTCAACGAGCCAATGGCCGATATTATCGCCTTGTAGTGTAGTCACTGCAACTTCCTTAGGCAGGAAATCACCTTGTTTTCCGTACAGGGCTTGAATGTCCACTATAGCGTCCATGATGAGAACTCGTGGTGAACTGCTGTCGAGTATGTGTGTTTAGAGGATCTTAAATACTATCCACGGCGGAGGAGCGCACTCTCCCCCAAAACATCTTGACAGCGGCGGCAACGGAGGCGATGGAGGGGGACGAGATTTTTATTGCTTCCGTTGTTCAGGCACTAAAATCGGTGATAACTTGTCGTGCAGAGTCAATTTCAATAACATTATCGAATTCGGCATAAACTATACAATTTATAGTTGCATCGAGAGACTTGGCAAAACGTACTTCAATTCGTACACTACCGTGTCTCACGAGATTCCAGTGGGTGAAACAGTTTGCTGATAAATCCGGTGTTAAGTCGAAGGCAAACAGACAATAGCCTCGAGCGTATGCCTCACGGTCAATGTCCGATCCTTCATTCTGAAAATGTATACCTGTGCCTGAGAAGAGCGTATGATAGCTCTGAATCCATGTATCGTTTCCGCCAAACTCTGGTTGAAGTGGTTTTCCTGGTATCTGCTGACCATCCACATAGAGCGATAGATAATTTATCGAATGATGTTGGAAATTGAAGGGATTCAGCGTTTTGTCACCGTTGAATGCTTTATTGTAAACAAAGCCGAATATTATGCGTTTCGGCAATTGTCCAAGTATTACATTATCCAATGTATCACCGATAATTCCTCTATGCATGGTGAACGATTTAACTTCCACACGTGTTATCGGATATTTGGCTGTTGTCTTAGCCAGAGTTTTAGCGTGTGCGATAAGTACGCCAGGATTAATTTTTGCTCGACGTACCAATAGAGTCACATCGTTTATATTAATCTTGAGTGTAACTCCTTGTACTGGTGATTCCATAAGGCAAAACTCGTCTTTCGAGCGTACGAGGCGTAGACGCACTTCTACACCATTTACCAAAAACTTATCCTGGTTAAAAACATCGCAGTGTAAATGTCCAATTAAATCCAGGGTTTTGCCGTTTTTTATATATCGCGATCTCGTCTCTTGGCCATTATTGGTTATAGTTTTTGTGCCAGGTAGAGCCTCAAAAGTACCTGGGTTGTCAGCAATCCATAAAGCCGTCGTTAGATGTGATTGTTTTGCCGCAGGTCCGTAATTCAATAATGTCTCAATGTACGCTCTGTATGCGTAAGCATTATTGGGTGGTGCAACGAGTTTTTGATTGAAAAACACGTCAACCTGATTGAAGAGGCTGTGTAAAAAATTATTAACAGGTGCTACTGCGTAGGATGAGGGGCCAGTGGCCAGCACTTTGAGTTTTACACAGAGCATTGTGTGGGCTAGGTCGAGGTATTCCTCACCGTGGCCAGGTATAACAAATTCAATGGGTCCATCGTCCGAGAGTGAGGATACGGGTATGTAGTGCACGTATTGGGACGATTCTATCGATGTCTGTGTTGGTGGTATAGTGAATAAGTCGAGTTCCGACTTCATACATTCACAGGAGTGTGAGTGCAAGAAAGACATGTTTAAGCACTTCCGAAAATATCCGGCACTGTAGGTCTCTTCCGCTTTTTAGTATTTCCTTGTCGTCGTCGTCGTCGTTGGACGCGTTTCTTTGTCACTTTTCCCCTCGCTGTCTTACTGTTGGTTTTCTTCTTCTTCCTCTTCTTTGCCACCGATGATGTAGTTCCGCTCCTTTTCCTTTTTACGGTACGTTTTCGCGCAGAGATCCGTGCAGGTGCTCGACCTGTTAACGACTGCATTGTTCTCGTGGTGATCGCACTATTATACCCAGAGCCATTCATGAGTAGTGAGATTTTTTCATTAGCTTTTCGTTTTAAATTTTCTCTTGATTCTGCAGCTCGTCGTTTTAGTGACTCCTTGAACGGCACATGATTACCACTCACATCCTCGAGAACGTGTAGACCTGAGCGTAGAGCCTCTTTCCCTATGGCCTTAGCGCCTCTTGTCAGTAGTGGAAGTACGCTTCTGAAGAGTCCACCGAGAAAGCTGCCGATTCCGTGTCCTCGCTGATACGGTGCACCGGCAAACACGTTGCCTATACGACTAGCGCCACCTCCAACTTGATTATCGTAGTACGAGGTATAATGGACCACCATGGTGCTATAAGTACACACGTACCCGATCGCGTTTTACGCGAGACGTTTAAAGTGAAGCGTTAGGGTTAACGTTCCGTACTCGAATGTGATTGCTTTCCCCAGATGATCTCTTATATCTATCTCCACTGTGCGTAAGCAGTTGTTGAGTAGAGGTATGTAATTTGGTGGTGAAAAATATTTCACTTTTGTCGATCCATATTTATAGTGTACTGTATCCAAATTGACTATACGCAATAGAGCAGCTTGAGTATCACCCACTGTATAGGGTATACAGAGATCTGTATACACAAAAAGCTGTTCAGGTAGAGCTCGAGAGATGCAGGCGGGTGTTTGTCCGACGCGTTGATGTCCACGATGAAAGCGCAGGTATGAGTCTTGGTCTTTAGTAAAGTCAAAACCGTCTTTTAAATTAAAGCCCAATATACGTCGTACCTTGTCGCTAATTCTCAATTGATTTGATATAATTTGTGGACCGGATTTATCCTTGACCTCTTTAGCATCGATAGCAGCGTATCCGTTTGCCTGTTTAGCACCGACAATCTGTATACCGGATTCTCGTAGGCCCTCAACATCATTAATTTTCTCCATTAGTTCTTCATGGCTTTTGAATATACCGTACGGTATGTTACCGCTTCTTCGTTCATTTTCGCCATACGCGGTCCATTTAATTTTCGTGTCTTCGCTCTGTAGATGTGTCATTGTGCAGGGTATATGTATTTCCGATAAACCCACAGCCCATTGTCCGTTAAGATGTAATTCACGTGAAAGTTGTGTAATAAAATGCGCTGTCGTGTTATCGGGATAGTACTGCATACTGCTGTTACTCGGTAATATGAGAAAAAAGTTTTCGTCGTTGTACATACTGAGGATACTGATATCCGTGGGATTTTCAGGTATCGATATTATATGCGTTAGACGCAGGTATCCAAGAGTTGAATTTCGAAGGGTAGCCAACCCAGCTGACGAAAAGCTGTTTCTTCGTACCGCGCCCTTTTGTTCGTAAGATCCGATCGATCTTGAAATCTTTATCTTCTTCCATGCGTTTCTCGTGCACAGGTGTTATTTCCTCAGTGTAGAAAAATCCGTCGATTAATTCTCCGTCGAGATCACGCAGCTCGTAAAGTTGTATTCCTTGACGATTTACGACTTTGTCGATTCGGAAAATTTCTTCACTCCAATTACGCTCGTAACCCTTCTCGAAGGTGCCTTTTGTTCGACTAATCCGTACGTAATTGCCACGTCTATATTTAACCGTGGTGTGACGTCTTTTTTCACGTTGTTTCAGCGATGCGTTTGTCATATTCTCCAGTGCTATATCTGCATTGTGTAAAGTCACAGCAGCCGGTTGCATTTTTATTGTCGAGTGTCTTGCGTGATTATAGGCATAAACAAATTGCTGTAGTATATCGATGTATCGTCGTGTATTTCGATGTGTAAAGTAGCGCCACATTCGTTCTTTGAGCGTACGATTAAAGCGTTCGACAATTGCGGCTTTTGTATCGGGATTACGTGTCACTCTAAAACGTATATCGGTCTTTTTCAGAAAAACCTGTAGCTCTTTGCCCACAAATTCTTTGCCTTTGTCGGTCTGCAGGTATACAGGTATTCGACCCTCGCTGCGCTCGAAAATCCGTTTAAATGCCTCGGCGACAGAGTGTACACTTTTGTCTTGTAGTGGTTCTACCCATGCAAATTTGCTTAGCACGTCAATGACTGTGAGTAGATATGAGACATTATCGTTGTAATTTTTTAACGAGCGTAAATCAACGAGATCAGCCTCCCAAACGTCATCTATATTACCGATATTGTAGTAAAGTCGTGGGAATTGACGTCTCACGGGTTTATGTAGTGTGTATGCGTCCTGTTGGGTGAGCCAGTCATAAACATCCTTTACTTTATTTTTTTTATTGCTGATTAGATGCCTTGCACCAGCGTAACTCGCAGGATGCGAAGGATCGTAATAAATGCTTTCGAATGTCATTTTGTACTCATATTAAAATTCACATTTTAAGCCAATATTCAAATCCTTGACGGCCTATTCTTTTTCCCGTAATAGCAGTGTCCAGAATACGTTCAGTATTGGCCTCGATAAGTCTATTACTAGGCGTGACAGGTTTCTTCTTCTTCGACTTTCCCGTCGGTGTCTTGTCCACTGGCCGTTTCTTGAGGCCCTGAAGCGGCAGCAGGTATAGTCCCTTTTTTCTTCCGTCGCTGCTTGCGACTAATTGGTTCGTACCATTGTTTCACACGATTTTTTCTCGATCGTTTTTCACCGGGCTGATAGTTCTCCGGTACGTCTTCTTCGTCGTCGTCGTCGTTGTCGTCGATGTTATAATACTGTTGATCACTTTTCTTTCGTTTTACAGCAACACTCTCATCAGCCAAAGTCCATAACTCATCATTCCCGATAAACTCGCGAGGTACAGCACCAGCCCTAAGAGTCTGAATAAACTGTCGTCGACCGTTAGCTTTAAAGCTTTTTCTCTCGCGTATTGCGTCATTAATGAGATCAAGAATATTTGAATTATGAAGGAGTACACCGTCAATTGTCACACGCCCCTCGTTGTCCCATCTGACGCGTTGTGAAGCACTCGGTGAATTGCGTATGTATTGCAACAGTGAATGAGCTCTACGTTTATGATTTGGCGGTACACTATTCAAGATATTAATTTCATTAAAATCTTCATTCACCGGTGGTCGTGGCCGCGCTGGTGTCGCTCCAGGCATCGTAGGGTC
>OZ019977.1:336307-418807 GCA_963970395.1 Ephialtes manifestator
AGCGCCATGAAAAAAACGATTACATTCTTTACACTCCCACTCGTCACTGTTGCTGCTGCTGCTGCTGTCGTCCAAAGATCTCACAGCACACGGCGGTGACGAGAAGCAGCGCGGGCACCTGCTGGTGCATTTATGCTGATTTAAATAGCGGTACGACGAATTACACGGAATACAATAATTCCTCGTACCACCTGCAGCAGTAAGATTTGTAATCGGCGTAAAATGATTTTCCGAATTAAAATGCGCGATGTTTAATATCATATGTGCCGGTGAGTCTTGGAACCTCGTTTGTCCATTGAAAAGCGGTTCAGCACCGCTACCTAGAGATGCCCAGTCGTACACTACTATAGCGACCCGTGTAGCCATAAAGTGCCGCTGAAACATCTCGATTTCAGGTAGCCCGCATCCCTCCGCTGGGACCGTCACTCGAGCCTCTCCGACAAGCTTGTTTGCCTCGTCCTTCTGAAGCTTCGATTTTTTATGACGTATCCGTTCATAAAAAACTTTCGCTTCATTGGTACGCTCGTGTTTGCTACGTGCATTCGCGAGAGCAACCACGAGCCAGCGAGGGAAACACAGATTGTCCGAGTTGCCGATCGAGACAATAGATCGGTTTTTCTCCAGTTTATCCTCTAAACTACCTGCGCCAGTGACCGTATCGACGTACGTCACGGTGAATATCAGTGTGTCGTACACCGATAGGATTCTGGCACTTTGATTTACACTACAAAGTAGATCCCACAACTGCTCGTAATTAAACCGCCATATTGGCCTCATAGAAATTCCCGCTATACCGTCAGTCATACCCTCGGCCATGAACCCTATCCCTATCATACTATTCGGAGAGTGACCCTCAGTAAAGTGGGCATGGATATCGCGAATTGCGTTCCGAATCCACGAGATAGGGTTAATACCCTGCGGAGGCGGAACCAATGCGACATCCGTTTGCCGTGATAAAATCTTAAATCGCGGCGATACATGTTCACGCGGCTCACCTACTAAGCGAAAACGATGTCCCACAGCCGCGATGACATCCCTATCGTCCGCGACACTCGCATTATTTTTACCGTCCAGAATAACCGCGTCATTTTCGCCGTTATGATCTTCGGTGGCGTCGTCGTCGCCGTCGTCGTTCTCGCTCACGCTTCTTATATTAAAATTGTGCCTCGCATGGCCACCGCCGATTTGCCAATTTCGCTGGTCACTCACCAATTGGCGGACCGCTGCTTCCGTCTCGGCGATCCACGAATTTAACAACCTAAAATGGAAGTTATCAACGGGTTACTCATTATCGATTGTGGTAAAGATCCGTGGGAACTTACCAGAGAAGAACTCGAATATATACCGAAACCCCTGCTATTGCGCCACTGGAGTGACGTCATTCATTTTCTCTGGGAAACACTACCTGAACACATTCGACAGGATCCCGAGGTTGCATCGTATCAACTCTGTGTAGAACACACAGACTCACCAGATCTACTGATGCAAATCGATAACTGTCTTCCAACCAAGCGGGAATGCGCACGCTGCCTGCAGAACAACCCTGCGACGATGCCACTGACACCGACGGATCTACCACAACCAACGATGTCACTTCAAAAACCCTACCGTGAAACTACTGTTTGAAATACACATACACAACTACAACATTTGTAATATTTTGTCACACGAATCATTAACTACTATGTTAATAAATCAATGCTTTTGAAAATCCTGTTTTTCTTTTATTTCACGACTTACCTACCTGAAAAATGTACCATCATCCGAAAAAAATCTTTTTATCGATTTTACCGACTTATCGATCCGGAAAATTTATCAACATCCGGAAAATTGAGTTACCGGTTGCAGGACTGGAAAATTTACCAACATCCGGAAAATCGAGTTACTGATAGTAGGGAAAAATCTACAATACCGACTGCAGGAGCATCGAAGGATTTTCACCTCAAAAATTATCGACCGCGGTGGACAAGTTCCCACCCACCAATCAGCGCTCGGGAAATCATCTCACCGAGAAAAATATTCAACCAACCAGAGCTCAGGGAATCAAGGACCCGGAAAAACCCATTCAACCAATCAGAGCTCGGGGAATTATGCAAATTATTCCCACCTGTTTTAAAAAAAGGGGGTGGGAGGAAGAGGGGATTTAAACAACATATCAGAGCTCGGGGAATTATGCAAATTAATCCCACCTGTTTTAAGTAAGGAGTGGGGAGGGAGAGGGGATTTAAACAACCAATCAGAGCTCGGGGAATTATGCAAATTAGTGCCACCTGTTTTAAGTAAGGAGTGGGAGGGAGAGGGGATTTAAACAACCAATCAGAGCTCGGGGAATTATGCTAATTAGACTAGACACGGCGCCAGATGGGAGGTAGGGAGGGGGTAGGGTCTGTCTCCCCAGCGCTGGCCTCTACTAGTGTTATTGAACTTCGCCATGGAAACATAGAATTGCCTTATGAGACCCTTAGGTGGCAAATTTATTATTGATTTGTTTACTTGGTGCCGAGATTACGCCTGACTGGGCCCTTAAGTGATTACCCTATCAAGCCCTTATTAAACTTCGACATGGAAACCTAGAATTGCCTAAGGAGACCCTTACGTGGCGAAATTATTTTGGATTTATTTATTTGGTTCCATGATTAAGCCTGGCTGGGCCCTTAATTAATTGCCCTAATATAGTCCCATCAAATATCGGCATGAAACCCTACAGTTTCCTTAGTAGGTCCCTAATTGGGAGTGATATGGAACTCCCTTTTATGATGTCCACATTAAAGCCCGATAGCGCCGTAAGTTATCTTAGGGCAACCCTAATATTTTTCTTCACGGGCACTTATAAAAAAAGGCATGTAACGGGGATTTTCTGGGGTATTATATGCGCCTTGAGAACGATAGTGAAGGCCGAAATTCGATGTCTTTAAGAAAAGAAAATTAGGTTGGATTTTCCGACTGATAGTCGGATCTGTGAATTCTGATATCAGAAACAAAAAAAAGTCATGATTTTTAAAATCATGGTAAAAAAGAATGTAAACGATATTAAGGGGGGAACCCGGTTTATGAGGTCGAAATTTTGCTGTTTTTCATGATTTTTTTTAACCAGGAAGGAATAATCACAAATTGTTTAAACTTGGATGATATTTTATTTATGTTTTCAAGTACACTTTAAAATTTTTTCAAACGATTTCCGCCGGAAATAGTGGAGTTACCACGTGCAGTCCATGGGCGATTGCCATCCGAGCATTTGGCTGGCGTACATTCCTGACGTCGCAATTTTTATCTGTAATCATCAGGATTTTTTTTTTTCATTAAAAACATATTTTCTAAGAATATGAACCTAATTTTGATCAAACACATTGAAAATTGCATGTTTTTGAGGTGTTTGAACACAATGTCATGTTTTTATACTATATTTTTTCATCTTTCTTGCATAAAAAAATATATTTTTAATAACATTATAATCCCCGAATTCGGTTCATGTTCCGTGGAATTGAATAAAGAATATCTACACCAAATTTCAGAACGATTGATCAATAACTTTTTGAGCTAGAATGTACGCTAGTCGAAAAAAAGTCGTTTCGAGAAAAACGCGTTTGAAATAAAATGTAGCGAAAATGAGAAATCCAAGGCAGTAATTAATTATAAAAAATGCTCACCGGTTAATCAGCTATTCCAGCACCATATAGCAATCCCTCTTCTTGCTCATATGCGTCATTTTTAGCTTGCAACTCCGCTTGACGAGCTATACGAGCTTCCTTCGTCTCCAATGAGCTGCGCCTATTCTGTCTCGTCACGCGTTTTCTGTCCATGCTCTCGGCATAATTGAAGCTCTGTGAGCCAACGACGAGATTTAATTCATTCATCAGCATTAGAAGGGCTGAATTTCCTTCATTGAATAATGCAGTAGCCAAGAATGTTGCAACCTCGACTATTTTTAAACCAGCATGTAGATGCTTTGGAGCCAGTCGCCAAACGGTTGAATTGAAACTTTCGTTCGCATTCTGCGTATGACCGCCTAAGCATCTCGTCAGCAGATCGTCTCTCGATAAATCTTCGTATATCGGAAGAATTTCTTTTTGAACGTCGGGGTGTAATGGGGCAGGGTGCGGTTCAGGCTCTGTTCCAAGTGCTTTAGCTTGCTGCCACTTGCACCAGCTATCTTCTCCCTCTGGACAGTTGTCGTGTTGTGGATTGTCGTCTGTGGATATCATGTGCTGAAAAGTTGCCATTATAGCCTTCTTCATGTCTTCGACGCTGTTTATATTTCTTCGAATCGCTAAGCCGTAGTACGTGCTGAGCTTTTTCATCAAAGCCTCTGTCAATTTTCCTTTTCCGCCCAGTTTTTTATTTTTCCTGATGTTTCGGAGCCGAGTTCCCATCCTTTTCTGAACATGGCCTATACATTCACTTTTAACAACTTTCAGTTCATTACCGTAGGGATTCAAATTTAGAATTGCTGTGAACGTTTTCGAATCTCCATCACCGATATAATTGCCGTATTTGACACCATGTAGTTCCTCCGATCTCAAGAACATCATTTTCACCGATTCCACCTCCATGCTTCCCGCGGAGTCTCCATGTGTTTTCATACAACTTTCTTCGTCGTGATCCTCTTTCCATGCTATATATTCTGCTGAATTTTTCGATTTATCTTTCCAATATGTACATGATTGGCAGTAACTGCTTCGTACAACCAGATCGATGACTTTTCCGGAGTAATATCCGATGAGGGTTGTAACGCCAAAAAGTGATTTGGATCCTCTTTTTTTCCACGTTCCATCACCAGATATTTTCAAATTCGAAATAGGTCTCCCGAGTTTCTCGTTCTCTTTCTTTTCTTCTTCAACTGCTTTCTTACAGCAGAATTCATACACTGTTTTCGCAGCGGCATGGATGTGAGCGCAAATTCCGCTATATGTTTCTTCGGCTATACCACTGCCAATGTCCATGTAATTACAAAATAAATTTAGCCCTTGTCTGCCAACACCTAAGAGCCGCATGACAAATACAATCCTCCGATTTATCTCAAATCCAGTGTTGATTAAAGGACCTGAATTAATTTGTTTCGATCCACAGTGGCAATCGACAACAAGCTTGAAACCAAGGCCACGTTTTTGAGTTTCTTGAAATTTTACTTTTTGTTTACAATTTCCGCAAATAAGAATGTCCGACAAAGCAGTGAATACTGTGAAAAATTCGATGATCCTATAACAATGTATAGGATTCACAATCACATTCTCACTAGTAGCAGTCGAAAGTTTTCTTTTGCTCGTACTTGCTTCACCTTCTTCACTGACACTCGACTCACTCTTGGTGTTTTGATTTCCATAAAATGCTCTTTTACGTGGTCTACTTCGTCGTTCGCAAGACTCATTAGAACTTTTCGGATACGAGGACATTTTGAAAACTCTCGGTAAGAAAGCCGGAGCTCAACTAACCAGACCCGACGCTCTGTCGAAATATCGTAAACGTTCGAGAACGTTTTACCCAATGCCAAACAAGAACATCTGCCGAAACTCCCCTCTTTCTATTATTCAATAGCACAGCGGTATTGAGGCAGGTAGCTGGAAAAGAAGGGTCTGGGCGACCGCTCCGTTATAATTACCGTGCGCTTCTTCACAGAACCGACGGGCGGTCACTTAAGTGCTCATTGCATTCGAACTAATGGGAATTTTGCTTTGAAATTTTGACTACATATTCTTGAATAGTTATACTAACGATTCATGCAATAAAAAAAAAGACGATTTTTCGATCGGTCTAAACTGGTTTCCCCCCTTAATATGCGACTTGAGAACGATAGTGAAGGCCAAAATTCGATATCTTGGAGAAATAAAAGCATTTTTCCCAAAATTCGCTCACTGTATTGTAAATTCGATATAGAGAATGGCATTCATTTTCAAATGTTTCCTTTCCTTGCATTTTTGAAATGTTAATCGCTGTCATAAATTTAATTGACGAAGGTTATTTAAATTTTTAATAAAATTTTATCAAACGTGTCAAAATATTCATACACTACACTATAAATTTCAAATAATTGTTTATGTGAATATTACAATCGGTAAAATTATTTTTAATATAACTGCAGGGTAATATTCTTGCCCATTGATCAATGAATTACATAAACCGTATATGCATAAAACTTTATCCGCATTTTATGATTCTTCAATGAAATTTTTTTAATAGTAAAAACAGTTGAGACTACCTCTTTTTAAAGTGATAAATCATTTAATGACCGGTTACCGAGAATGATGTTTTTTTAAAGATAATTCTACGTGATAAAAATTTTGTTCGGGATATTGGGCGAGTAACAGAGGCCAGGTTGCAGTTAACAATTGTTCTTTATTGTATGAAAATAATGTGGATGAAAATAGATTAGAAATAACGAGCACGCGGTTCTCATCGTGTTTCAACGGAAGCACCCCGGTAGAGATCGACTGATGCGGCCTCTAAGCAATGACGCGCGAATTGCACAAATATTCAAACATACTTTAACAAATTTAGTATAGTAAAAAATTAGTAAATTCTGAAGCTATCATCTTTTACTCAGGACCTTAATAAACCTCCAAAATATCGTCAACAGCTTCCTTCACATTCGAACCTCTCAAACCAAGAAAAGCGGGATCTTTGTTCACATCGAATGGGACAGAGTTGCAACTTCGAGGAACTAAAGAAAGAGATATATCAGCTTACTATCTATCTATATGGGTCATTCCATACCAAGTCGGCCACCCAAATTTAGCATGGTCGCAAAAAGTGTTCATAAATATTTCGAAAGTTGTTCAGAGCATCACGAACATCCATAAATTATTTCCGAATTTTAGCACCTCTGATTAGCCCAAAATTTAGTAACGATTTTTTTAAATTGTATTTTTTTAAATTTGGTGTATATTCATAATTACCGATCGTATAAAAAATTTGTTCTCGTATAAAATTTAAGTTTTTGAATGTACTTTTTAATAAATAAATTTCCGCTATTTTTTGACAAAATAAAGTAATAATATTCTTTTTTCTTTCAGACAGAACATTCCGATTTTTCTCAAAATTTCACAGAATTTCCATTATTATGCTTAGAAACAACAGAAAAATTGGCGTGATGGCAGAAGGATGGTTCACTTGGTATGGAATGACCCATATACTCCAGAGCAGCGATGCAAGCACATTGGCCTGTCGCGAGCCCGAGAGAGCGTGACGTCAGCGGCCCGTTACGTCAGCAGTAGTGCGGTAGACTATGTGTCGGAGCTTGAGGGAGGTGTAGAGTTGGGAGGATGGGGGATGGGGGTGCGCGCATTCAGAGGAAACAGGGTATACATATAGAGCCGATAGAGGCAGTGAACTAACGCGAAGGTAGTCGACAGGAAGTGGGGCGAGGGGGAGGGAAAAGCTTTTCAGGGGGCGAGAGTGAGGGTAAACAGAAAGAGGTGGAGAGAGGAATGGAGATCGGCTCGAAGCTTCAGCGAAAGGGTGAAAGAAAAAACGAGTGCGAGCTTCTGTAGCGAACTTTAAGTGGAACGGGGGGGGGGGGAGAACTCGGGGCCAAGACAGCAGCAGCAACATGCAGGGTGAACCACCCTTTGCACCGACACGGCTCGACTCCATTCATCAGTCACAGTCAACGGGGCGAGCCCACCTAACTGAATTAGTCCCCAGGGGTGTCAGGCTCGAAGCTCTTGCCTAAAGAACACGAGGCAAACGCGAAAGCTTAAGGTGCGAAGGAAGGAGCTTGATAAGCTTGGGTAGGGAAAAGCTGGAGGGAAGATCCAAGGGGGGATTGAAGCACGTGTGAAAAAGATCTTGTCTTGCGAATTCTTCGTGGAATCTCGACAAGAGGGTCGGGGGGAGGGAAGGCAAGGAGCACCTGATGGTCTATGGCTAAACCCTCTCGACGTCTTATTTCTTATCGTTCTGGTTTTACAGCCAAGCTTGGGGATCGCTTTTATATAAACGATTGAAAAAAAAGGGAATCCACAAGTTGATTGCAAGAACGTTTGTTGGGTGGAGTTATACAGGTGGTTTTTTAATTCTTTTTTGGCGAGGCTCTTGAATCTGAAGGTTCTGAGTGGAATGTTGGAATCCAGCTGGACACATTTCTTATGGTGATTGCTGACATGGGGGTCAAAATAA
The DNA here is from genome assembly GCA_963970395.1 of Ephialtes manifestator. NCBI lineage: Eukaryota > Metazoa > Arthropoda > Insecta > Hymenoptera > Ichneumonidae > Ephialtes > Ephialtes manifestator. The sequence goes on from OZ019977.1 coordinate 344,420, forward strand.
AAAAAGGTGTATAAATATTTAACATGGCAGATATTTTGACAATGATTTTGGAAACAGAGATAAAATTTCAAAATTTCAAGTGTTCTACATTTTTTAGAGTAGCTCTTGAAGCTGAAGTTTCTGAGTGCGACGTTTGAATCCAGTTGGACACATTTTTTATAGTGGTGGCTGAAATGGAGGCCAAAATAAAAAGGTGTATAAATACTTAATATGGCAGATTTTTTGACAATGATTTTGTAACGAGGTAAAATTTCGAAATTTAAAATGTTCTATACAATACGTTTTTCAAGAGAGGTTTCAAAAGAGTTACAAATTTCTAGAAATGTTTGTTTTGGATGTTAATTCAGAATTCACAGAAAAATAGATGAATTAAAGACTCAAAGTGGAAATTCCATTATCCATAATGAGCTTTGCGGATGAATACTTGAGGTGTAAAGATTAATTTGACTGAACAAGTTAGTCGAGAAATGAAGTCTTGAGCTTTGCATAACTGAATCTGGAAACCGGAACTCCCAAAGTCTGCTTTTCATTTTCTATATCAACTCTCGAGGAATTTTGGTTCAGTGAGTGCTTGAAAGTCGACATATTAAAATTGAAAATGGGCGTTGCGTCATGGAGATTCAATCGCAACTAATTTTCACAGCAATTAATTTTTACATCCGATTTTCAAAACAAAATATTTCACTCCTTTTGCAAAAACCACTTCACAAACAATGTATAAATTTTATATAATATGTAAACAAGCGACGCTCAGAGCGGAATTTCGGCGAATAAAATGATATGTGGATGAATCCGTGCAGTGCAGAAATTAATCTGTCTATAACGCAAACGGTAACATATAGAGTCTTAAGCTACAGCACCGAAAAAAAAGATTAGTTGCCATAACCGAGAAATGAGTTGACACAACCAATCGATTATTCTATTTCCCTAGCAACTCAAATGGTAATACCAACGATTCGAATGGTAGTCCCAACTATTCGAGTGGTAGTCCCAACGATTGGATTAGTTAACCTAACTAATCCGATCGAGAACTAATCGTGAATAGTTGAGGTAACTATTCGATATGGTTGAGGCAACTAATTTTTTAGACATTGTGTACAGCAAATCGAAAACGTAGTTGCCACAACCAAACTTTTTTTTCCGTGAGTTGTATCTGAATATCGGAATTATAAATCACCGTTTTTCGTTTACTCTGATTATTGTAAAGGTCGACTTTGTCAAGTACAAAATATCGTATAAAACATAGCGTTCCAAGCACAAAAAATTGCGAGACCAATTCATTTTTCATTAAGGGGTTATTCTACTGTAACCAGTGTTTAAACAGCCTAATTTTTAGGAGTTAATTTTGGAGCAATTACGAATGTGATATTATTAATTTCTTAATATGTATTTATATACACTTTGAGCAATGTGTAAGCAAATTTTTATTGAAAAATATTAACACTATAAGTTTCACACCTTCGCGTCTAATGTTTTTATTCAAGCGCGGTCGGTCGGTCTACATGATTTTGCAAATGTGAATGTTTTGAAACAAAAACAATAAATACGCTGATTAACTACATTGTATTAGCTATGGTATGATGGAGCATTTTTTTTCTTTCCTCCTTGTTTACGAAAAAAAAATTCCTCACCCTTTTTACTGCAAAAAAATATCGGCAATATCGTCTGTCATACCGAAAGTATTATTCATCTGAACATGTGTACGAAATTTCAAGTCGATTCATTAATTTTAGACTGAGATATCATGTACACCGTTTTGGAAAATACAGTTTTTACTTCCGATTTTCCGCAGGGCAAATCGACACCGGGGTATGTGTTTCAGTGGCATGGCGCGAATATATCTATTTCTATTATCACAATGTTCTCTAAAACGGTTAAAGATGACTTAACAGAATTTAGTACACAGGTTTGGTGTATCGGTTCATGTGTCTTTTTTCATCGATTGTATATTAGGGTGGTCCATTTTTGCACGATATTTTCGTTTTTACGAGGCACCTGTCAAAACTGTTCTCTATTACAAAAAATAATTCATCGTAAATCATCGATGTGATAAAAAAATATGTAGAGGTCGCGACGAAATTGTTTATTTTTTTGTATTAAACATTTTTTTAATTGAAAATTCTCATGTATATCTTTATATTGTTTGCATTACATGAGTGTAGAGTCACTGAATATCACTCCGATAGTCCGTTATTATTTTATGGTAGCTTTAGAGTACGAAATAATTGCAACTGCGAAAAATGTTTGCTATGAAAGACAAAATTAGAGGATGAGCAGATATTTTTTAAAAATTCAAAATGTCACAAAATGTTTATCTCTAAGCGGATTAACACCGAATTAAATTAGAAACCCTGTATGATAATAGTCTACTTTTGTATCAAATTTCAGCTACGTATCTGCAAAGTTGTGGAAGTCGGAATGAAAAAAAACTTAAAAAAAAAGTTACAAACACCGCTACTGGAGGGATCTGACATATTTATCACAGAAAAACTGTGCTATATAAAAACTAAAAAATTCTCGTAAAAATAGTGAATGATAATGATAATCATTTGGCCACAACATGACTAAATTACATTCTGGAGATGCCGGAAACAATTCAGTATATTATAAGACACTCTATCCCCCAAAAAACACAATGTGAAAAAAATTGAGACAAGAACATTTACGTGAGTGGTATCAATACCCCGACAAAAAACAGTGTGTCAAAAACTAGAGCCATAAAAAATTTATCGGCACAAAAAGTCGTGAAATAAACTAAAAATATCTGTAGCAAGTCAAGTACATGTTGTTCAACATATATATATATATGTATATAGACAGTATTTTTTAAATAACCTAAAGAACCTTAAATAAATAACTTAAAAAACCAAAAGAACCTAAATCATCTAAAAAGAAATTCTCGCATTTAAAGGTGAAAAAATCAGTAACAAAAAAAAATCTTGTATTTTGAAGACAAAAATGCAGATGACAAAAATCGAGAAAAGAAATTGGTGAAAAATAAATTTCAACATCCAAAAAAATAAAACGGCAGTACTTGGCGAGTTTGCCAAGTATCCTATATAGTTTATCATTATTGAATGTACATATTAACCGTAGAAACTCTTTTGAATTATAAAAAAAAATTGAGACAAGAATGTCTCAATTTTTTTACACATTGTGTTTTTTGGGGGGATTTCAACAATTTTTGCAAAGTCTATATTGAATCATCAATCTTTGGTTCATCCAAAGAGAATAAAAGAGGATAACATTTTATAAAAGTAATGTGTTTTTTAAATAACTAGAAATCCCCGCGCGCTGCGCGCGCATATAGACCACGTGTCGCTGCAACGCTCTTATATAATATAAGTATATATACTATCATTATCCCATCATCATGATCATATATTTTATATTTGTTCATCGGTCTGTCTAACTTTACATATCCTTCTCTAAAAAGGATGCTGCGATAATTTATCGAATTGCGAGTTCCATTCGTGTCATCACGTTATTCGCGCTGTGATTGGCTCTTTGGTTGCTAGGCAACGAGCAGCTTCAGTTTTGGTTCCAATTGCAATTTAACCACTGTTGTAATTCGGAAGTATCATTCAACAATTTTTTTTAACCAAAATAACGTCAACTTGAATATTTTATCAAATTCATAAGACATATTTTGAGTTAAACGTTAATAATACAACAATAATCTTGTAAACGCAAGCCTGACTTACCAGCAATAATATGCGATTTGTTTTTCATCCCAATCAACGTAGCGACGCTCGGAAGTATAGATTCTATTTGGAGGCAAAAGATAACGTACCAATAAACAGCGTAATTCGTGATGCGCTCGTAACCTGACAATTTGCATAGTTTCAACCACTCTTTGATGATAAGTATCATTTTTCGGCACGTACGAAAAATATCGTTGAACGATCTGTAATACAATTTTTTTACTTAACATTATATTGGACACGTATTTACAATTAACATTGTACCCGTGGAAAATTTACAATTAACATTGTACCCGTGGAAAATTTACAATTAACATTGTAGGGATACACATTTACAATTAACATCGAATTCGGAGTTTCGTTAATTGCTTACGTACTTGATCAACAGAGTGTTTTCAACCGCGAGTCCATTCTCAAAGAATATATCGCAAGAGAGTCCCGTGACTCTGTGATCGCTCTGATGATGGGAGAACGGCACATCGTCAGGAGTTCTTCAACGTCAAATAAATGTGGCTCTTGACTCAAACATTCGTGGTTATCGATTCAGCTGTTGCTTTTCCGGTATTTTCAGACCATGCTGTGCAGATATTCGGACACTGTGTTTTCCAGCAACACGTGTGGATCATACTATTAGAGATTAAACTTAATTGGGAAGAAATTAACAGCGGCGATAAGTGGTCTTCAGAAAATAAACCTCAATGACACGTCAATCGCGAAACTGTCAAAACGTTAATACAATACCAAAACTGAAGCTGCTCGTTGCCTAGCAACCAAAGAGCCAATCACAGCGCGAATAACGTGATCACACGAATGGAACTCGCAATTCGATAAATTCTCGCAACATCCTTTTTAAAGATGGACTAATAATAATAAAGCATTGATATAGTTTAAGTTTTCTACTATAAACTACAACGATCTTTCCAAATTAGAACATTTATAGAATTGAGACTATAGGTCTCCTCAAAATGCTCATCAAATCCTCAAAATCAGAGTCAGAATCCTAAAAATACTGCCACATTAAAAAATGGTATAAATATCAAGATACAAATTATAGGTTTTTAATTCATGGAGAATAACAAAATTAACAATACAGATAATTTTGATTAATGCCGTGTGATGTGTGTTATCGTTATTATTTCAGGACCTGCATATAATTAAAACTGACAGCTTTCATGTCTTTTCTAGATGACTTTATTAGTCTATTTAAATTTAGAAAAAATAATGTATATTACAAAAATCATACCACCTCTGTTTGTTCCAATAATTTATCTTAATAAAAATTGACTTTTTCCTGGACAATGCTCAGAAGGTGTAGGTTGCGAAAAAAATTAATCCACAAATCCAAGTTAAGCCCGAATAGACACTAACTTTACCGAATTTATTAAAAAATGAAGCTTGTAACACATATAAATCAACTACACTTTATTACTTAGTTTTTTCCCAGTTCTGATAACTTCTCTTATAAATAAATCCAGTATTTCATCCGATGACATTGTGAGCTCAGAGTCAATCATGAAGCAACAAATAAAACTCACACAAATCACCAAAAACAAATCATCTTTTTTGCTGTATGGTGTTGGTTGCAGGTTCGAACATCACTATAGTTCACAAATTTCAGTTAATTACTGAATAACCATTGATTTTTATGAATATATTAAACAATGAAACTTGTTACATATATAAATTAATAAAACTTGTTACAAATAGAAATTGAAAAACACTTTATTATTCCTGTATAAGTTGTGATATTAACTTGTCAAACCAAGCGACTCAGCATCATATCGAATGACTGCGAGATTGTATATGATTGAATTATGCTTGAACAAATAAAAACCACTAAATTTTATCAGATAACATTAGAAGCTTAAGAGTAAATAGTCAACCAACAAGCATAGAAAGTCACTGAGTTTAGTATATAAACAGACAATATAGCTAGATGATGTTAAGTGTCATTATGAGGTTGCATTAAAAAACTGGATTACGCAAATCTCAGTTAATGACTGAATAACCACTGATTTTATTAAGTTTATTAAAAAAATAAAACTTGCTATGCATATAAATTGAAGCACACTCTACTATTATTTCTGTCTTAGTTTTGATATTTAATTTCACCAAGAGGCACATTATTTCACTGCATGTCATTAGTAGCTTGAAAGTGAATTGCAAAGTAGCAAAAAATAAAAATGAAACTTTAATAAACCTTATTACACTATAAAAATGATCACATGTAGGAATAACAAAACCCTTCTTTTACTCATTAATGATACAGTATAAATCAAGAGCCGCGGAAGCGACTCGAGACAAGTACATTTACACTGCCGCAGATCATTTACTCGAGCCAACTGGTTTTGGCCATTTTTTTTCGAGGTTAATATGTTGTATTGACAAAATTATAGCGTTTTCAAGTCTTTTTCAGATATAATCAGATACTACAGGCCAAAATAATTCGTTTAAGACCAAAACGAGCGTTCTACGTTCAGTCGCTTAGGTGATATGATAATTTATATATCAAAACTTCTCTGAAATATTACACTTTTTCAGTGGTCGACTCTGCGATTTCGCACACCGATCTTTCGCAACCTGCCAACCACTATGTTTCGCAATCTATTAATCACTATAAGAAAATCATAACATCATCCAGGGATGAGCCAGTTTATGAAATACACGGCGAAGCAATAGTATATACATTGATAATGTTAATAAACGATTGCTCTACAGCTTTGGTCTCCAGGTCATATTCGTCCATATTTTCTGATGTCCAGGGCGACCGCTCCGTAGTTTTTCGTGTCCAGGTCGACGGCTCCGCAATTTTCGTTGTGCAGGTCGATCTCTCCATAGTTTTAGGTGGCCAAGTCGATTCCTCCATAGTTTTCAATGTCCAGGTCGATCTCTCCATGCTTTCAGATGTCCAGGTCGACCTCTCCATAGTTTTTGGTGTCCAGGTCGACCTCTCCATAGTTTTCCATATCCAGGTCGATGTCTCTATAGTATTCGTTGTCCAGGTCGACGTCTCCATAGTATTCGTTGTCCAGGTCGATCTCTCCATAGTTTTAAGTGTCCAGGTCGACCTCTTCATAGTTTTCCATGTCCAGGTCGACCTCTCCATAGTTTTTGGTGTCTAGGTCGACCTCTCCATAGTTTTCCGTATCCAGGTCGATGTCTCCATAGTATTCGTTGTCCAGGTCGACGTCTCCGTAGTATTCGTTGTCCAAGTCGATCTCTCCATAGTTTTAAGTGTCCAGATCGATTCCTCCATAGTTTTCAATGTCCAGGTCGACCTCTCCATAGTTTTCGTTGTCCGGGTCGATCTCTCCATAGTTTTACGTGTCCAGGTCGAATGCTCCATAGTTTTGGATGTCCAGGTGGACCTCTCCACAGTTTTCGGTGTCCAGGTCGATATCTCCATGGTTTCAGATGTGCAGGCCGACCTCTCCATAGTTTTCGGTGTCCAGGTTGATCTCTCCATGGTTTCAGATGTCCAGGTCGACCTCTCCATAGTTTTCGTAGTTCAGATCGATCTCTCCATAGTTTTAAGTGTCCAGGTCGACGTCTCTGTAGTTTTCGGTGTCTAGGTCGATTTCTCCGAACTTTTCAATGTCCAGGTCGACAGCTCCGTAGTTTTCGGTGTCCAGGTCGATCTCTCCATGGCTTCAGATGTCCAGGTCGACCTCTCCGTAGTTTTAGGTGCCCAAGACGATTCCTCCATAATTTTCGATGTCCAGGTCGACGACTCCGTAGTTTTCATTGTCCAGGTTGATATAAATAGTAGTTTTAATATCAACTAAAAAGAATTTCTCGCATTTAAAGGAAAAAAAAATAGTAACAAAGAAAAAATCATAAATAGAGAACAAATATTAATGAATAAATAAATTTCAACATCTCAAAAAATTAAACGGAAGTACTTGGCGAGTTTGCTAAATATCCTATATGTTTGACCATTATGCAATGGTCATATTAGCATAGAAACTCGCCAAGTACTTCCGTATAATTTTTTGAGATGTTGAAATGTATTTATTCATTAATTTTTGTTCTCTATTTATGATTTTTTCTTTGATACCGATTTTTTATCCTTTAAATGCGGAAATTCTTTTTAGTTGATATTAAAACTATTATTTACCCGCGCAGAAAAAAGTAGTCCAGGATGGAGTCCCGGATGGAATCTTGACAGTCCAGGATGGAGTACCGGATGCAGTCTCAGATGGTGTCCGCCGACTCCGGCTTTTAATCGGATCCCGGAGTCGGCGGACTCCATCCTGGACGACCCGTGAATCCCGACTGTCCAATGGCAGAATCCATTCTGGTGTCCATTATGGATTCTCACCTGGACTGTCCTACAGTCCATCTCGGACTCCATCCTGGACGATCCGCGAATCCCGGCTGTCGAATGGGAGAATCCATCCTGGTGTCCATTATGGATTCTCAACTGGACTGTTTTACAGTCCATCCTGGACTCCATCCTGGACGGTCCGCGAATCTCGGCTGTCCGATGGCAGTATCCATCCTGGTGCCCATTTTGGATTCTCGCCTGGACGGTCTCGCCGTCCATCCCAGACTCCATTCTGGACGGTCCATGAAATCTTAGCTGTCCGACGGAAGAATCCATCCTGGACTCCATCCTGGATGATCCGGGTGTCCACCAGGACCAGACCGCGCCCACCTTGGGCACCTTGGTGTCCAGACGATCCATTTTGGACCACTCTTACTACGTTAACGGAGGGTAGACCCCTCGTGTGTAGTTAAACTGAGGACAGATTTCTAGTCTTATATACGCTCAGGCTTCAAGTCACTTGCGAGAAACGGTGCGTCCGTTTGCCATCTAGTGGCATCATGCGAAACACGGATACACAATGGTCTGCTAGATGGCGAGCAGTCGAAGCGTTTCTCGCAAGGGACTTGAAGCCTGAGCGTATATAAGACTGGAAGGCTGTTTTGAGTTCGACTACACACGAGAGGCTTACCATCCATTGACGTAATAAGAGTGGTCCAACATGGATCGTCTGGACACCAAGGTACCCAAGGTGGACACCCGGATCGTCCAGGATGGAGTCCAGGATGGAATCCAGGATGGAGTCCGGGATGGAGTCCAGGACGGAATCCAGGATGGAGTCCGGGATGGACTGCGAGACAGTCCAGGCGAGAATCCATAATGGACATTAGGATGGATTCTACCATCGGACTGCCGAGATTCACGGACCGTCCAGGATGGACTGCGAGACAGTCCAGGCGAGAATACATTATGGACACCAGGATGGATTCTGCCATCAGACAGCCGAGATTCACGGGTCGTCTAGGATGGAGTCCGGGATGGACTGTAAGACAGTCCAGGTGAGAATCCATAATAGACACCAGGATGGATTCTGCCATTGGACAGCCGAGATTCACGGGCCGTCCAGGATGGAGTCCGCCGACTCCGGGATCCGATTAAAAGTCGGAGACGGCGGACACCATCTGAGACTCCATGCTGTACTCCATCCTGGACTGCCAAGATTCCATCCGGGACTCCATCCTGGACTGCCAAGATTCCATCCGGGACTCCATCCTGGACTCCACCCGGGACTCCATCCTGGACGACTTTTTTCTGCGCGGGTATATACACGTATATAATGTATACATATGTTGTACAACATGTACTTGACATGCTGAATATATTTTTAGTTTATTTTACAACTTTTTGTACCTATACATAGTTCATGGCTCAAGTTTTTGACACTCTGTGTTTTTGGGGGTATTCGATACCACTCACGTAAATGTACTTGTCTCAATTTTTTTACCCGTGAGGGTTTTTTTGGTGGATAAAATAGTCTCATTAAAAAACGTGTATTTTGCTACATGACATTATGAGGTTAGGATGGGATAGAATAATTTATTAATGGCTAATCATGAACGTATAAATAAAAAAGAATAACTGAATTTATTAAAACTTAAAAACCATCGCTTAATACAATCACTTTTTTCGATCACTTTTCTCATAAATGATGCAATCACTTTTCTATCACTTTTCACACCAAATCAAAACATTCACTGGTGTGTAAGCGTGAAGTGAAAACTCTGAACTGAGCGAATATATCCACTGAATTATCAAAAAAATATTAAAACCTTCATTACTTCTGTTTCTAATTCAATGTTTGGAAATAAACCGACCAATATAAAATAAAATGGGAATATATAGCGGTTCGGATACCGGTTGGTTGGAACCCCGGTCAATGTATTAAAAAAAATTATTCGTCTGGAAGTTTCGAAAAACGGGGGAATTATTTTTTTTTTATACCGGAAGCTCGATCCGTACCACTCTGATGATTTTTTTGCAATATCTACAGTCATGCAAGAATACTCTGTAATTTTATTAGCCAAAAAAAAGTAACCTTTTTTTTATCAAAAAAATAACAATGCCCCCGTTTTTCGGAACTTTCACACAAATGCATTTTTTAATACCAGAAGATCGATCGGTGCCACTCTGGCGATTTTTTTGTGATATCAACAGTCATGTAGCAATACTCTGTAATTTTTTCAGTAAAAAAAAATATCCTTTTTTTAATTAATCAATAATTCCTCCATTTTTCGGAAAAAAATCATACTCACAGGAACGTGACAATTATTTAGAATATTCCGCTCGAAAGCTAACAATAAACGACAACTTTTATGTGCAGACATTTTTTTTTCAGTAACTTCAAAATTCTGAGATATTGGCACTTGAATAAAAAAAGCCATTTTCTGAAAAATTATTTTAAAAAATCTGAAAAAATTCACATAAAGTGTTTTTTAGTGGTACATTCATATAATCAATTACAGGGCAAATCGGAGAGGGTCGAAAAAAGTGGCTGAATTGACAGAGAATGCTTCATATTAGGTGGAATTTCAGAAAGATATAACCGTTTAAAAAAGAGCCCGTTTGCCTGTTTGAATATATCGAATTGCCATAAGATTGTCGTCATCATTGTTTATTCTGTAACTTACTTCACAGCGCTTATGGTGAAGTATTAGGATTACTTTACAAACGATGAAATAAAAATAATTTTATACAAATTAAAAAACTCCCGACTAAAAAAATGAGTATAATTAATAAACAAATTAGGTAAATAAAAAATGGTCAAGTAAATATTATAGTCGGAAGATTACTTCGTCAAGGGTGTGGTAATTTCCCGACTATAATATGCGAATGATTCTTACCTTAACCATTTTTTCATTTACTTAATTTGTTTATTAACTACACTAATTTTTTTAGTCGGGAGTTTTTTAATTTATATAATTCACAACGCCGCCCAATGTTCATCGTCACCGCACTGGCCGGTTCGATTAAATTTCAATAGTAGGTTAATCCCTTGATATTTTTCACAGAATTTGTAATTTTCCTTGAAGAAACCAATTCACAACAAATGTATGGCTTCAAAGCTCAAAGTAAACAATTTATTGTTACCATTTCTGAATCTGAATGTCTTAAGTTGCGCCTTCAGAGTTCTGGAATTAGTTTAAAGGTAGACTTTTCTAAATTCAAGATGCTTCATACTGAATAGGGACCCTAAGCACAACAAATTTCGAGAACAGTTACTTCTTCATTCGGATTTTTTTTACAGAATATGACATTTTTCTTCCAAAATATACAATACATACTTAAAAGGCTCAAAGTAGAAATACTGTCAGGAACACTATTCGGCGGATATATCATCTTGTGTAAAGATTAATTTTCTCATCAACCAACGATCTAAGCTTAATATTTTTGAATCTGGAAATCGAAATTCTCGAACGCTGCCTTTTCATTTTTTAATTACTCTAAAATCCGACTTTTTAAATTCAAAATGACGGACATAAAATATATATTCTCATGCAGATTTCATACAAAATTTAATTAAAAAACGATGAAAAAAATAATACGTAATAAATGTACGGTTTAAACTTTCACAGTAGAAATTCTGTGAATATATTGTTACGTCTCACGTAACCTTCCACATATTTAAAAGACTAAATTCTTGAGCTATACACGCGCTTCCCACTACTCTCATAAGATGCAGCCAAGCCCTGCAACGCATCCCCTACGCGACAGAGTCCACGTATGCCACCAGCGACGGGCGCCTTGGTTCCCCCCCTGTGGAAGGGCCCGCACCTAGCCTAGAGAAACTCTGACTCCTCCGCGCGTACTATAAATAGCTTCACACTTGACGCACGCGTCATCCGCGAGCACCATAAACATCTTCATATCCCCCTTTTTGTAGCTGGATGCACGCGTTCCCACGCATGACTGTCATCTCGGTTCCCCTGTGGAAGGGCCCGCGTCTAGCCTAGAACTCTCAAACGCATCATAAATATCTTCACACTATCCTTTTACCAGTGACACCTTAGTAAAGTTTATCACTTCACTTCCTTTATCAAAATACCGACACCGCTACCAAACTAGTATATAAGGGCGAGATTTTTTGGTTAAGTTAGTTATTCTTCACACGACCGTCTTGCTGCTACGAGAGCGTGAAAAGCTCTTCAACGAAACTCTGTACCTTAGCCCTGCGAGATTAAGACTTCGTAAAAATCTGTAAGAAATTGTACTCCAGCTACCAACAGCATCGAAATAAAGTTCAATAATTTTGAGTACGTATCGTTTCACGAATAAATCATTTACTCTGCACGCTGGTCAACTTTGCCTCAGTCTATCGTTGAGTCTCCGTCGCATTCATAAGTCTACGGTAGTATATGGCGAGGTCTCCGTCCCTGATGTAAAGGGCTAACGCCTTGACTCGAAAGAGAGACCGCCGTTACGATTTCCTATCGTGTAACTCTGGAGAGTTTGCCACCCGGACGTAACAATATCATTGTACAGCAAAGATTAATTTGCTCATCACGGAAGTCGTGACAGATAGGGTCTTAAGCCTCATATAGCTGCATCGTGAAACCGAAATTCTCAAACTTTGTTCTCCGTTTTCTCTATCAACTCCTGGAATTCCGGTCCAGCGAGTGCTCGAGAATATACTGTTAAGGACTAGGGCCCATGGATGATGAGGATAGGATTGTTGCAACTTGTTCAGAGGGCGATTCTAGGAATTTCGTGATCCTTAAGATAAAGTCTCTAGAAATATATATGCCAGGAAGCTGGAGACACTTTTGGGATTCGGTGAAGGCGTGAACGATGTGTCAGACAGAGCGTCTCTGCTATCTGGATGCTGCTGGCTGTCCTGGAAATCGATAAACCACGCAAAGCAAAAAGAGCTTCCCAGTTTCACGTCACTCGCCACAGTTTTTCTTCTGTAACGCGTTGCGCCAGAGTTGCTTTCCCTTTCGACCATATATTACCTCAATATACCTTAAGGTGGCTGAGTCAGCAAAAAAAAATTATTTACACTCAATTGTTTGTTGTTCCCTATCGACAGATAAATTTTATTTTAATATATTCTTTGAAGATTACAGTGAAGGATTTTTTGTCATCGTGGAAGCCAGTTCATTGTAAATCAGAATTAGGCCTTTTAGAGGCCAGTATGCGGTCATATATAAATCTGTATAGGGCCAATGACGTCTTGTTCACACAAGACCGTATCTTGGCACCAACTTCGAACCGATACTGACTACTAGATATCAGCCCAGTACTGAGGGCCAATGCTGGCCAGGAATGCATAACCATTTCGGTAATAATTTATTAATTTACAAAAATTTCTTTTATAATCGGCCGTCCTGTAATAATGTTAACGATATTATAGTGTGATTATTCATGAGAGAAAAAAGGAAATCATCCGTAGATACAATTTTTTCAATTGATCTCGGCAAAGTGATGTTGCTGAGGTTTGAACCTAAGACCCATACAACCTACCTAATGCATGCTCTAACCACTAGACTAAATCGATTACGTGAATATCTTATACTTTAAGAGTTTTACATAATAGTTGCATCTCGGACAACACTCACAGGGATATCAGATGGATTTGGATACAATTTGGTTCACGGAAGTTCTTAAGGCCTCAGATTACAAAACTTAACTCTGAATTCAGAAATTCGAAATGGAAGCTCTAATACGGCGATCTAAAATGTAAAAAGTTATATGCATTAGATGAAATTCGAAGCAGGAAGCCTTTTTGAGGTCTTTGATTACGAATCTGAACTCAGAATTCAGAAATAAGAAATGGTGGATGTACTATGGCGACCAAAACACAGAAAGTGAGCCTCTGCAGTACACATGCAGTACCACTACTACTCTCGGCGGAGCATGGGAAATGTTCTATTGGCGGTAATAAACATCAATTATCCCACTACGTTCCTAATGCAAATCCGAAAGAGTTTGAACGCCAATGATGGTATAATCGTCTCCCCAGCGCATGCCCAATACTGAGAAGTTTTTCGACCGTGAATCGAAAGTATTTTGCTGCCAGTGCGAAATACGAAGATTGGCCCGATGTGTTCTCGGTACTTGAGCCAACGTCGAGCCCCAATAATTTGCCCCGTGTCACACCAGTACACATCCAGTACCGCCACGACTCTCGACAATCGGTCAAAAATGTCATTTGGCCCAATATATTTTCCCGAGTCAGACCCAACACTGTTTGCCAGTACCAAGACAGAACCATTTGCCAAAATAGGACATATATATGGTCCAATACTGGGTCAGTATGGATGCTAAGAGTAGGTTTCGTGTGAACAACCCTATATTATTACAGCCCTGATTTTGATTGTCGCACACGCCGGCACCGTATATATAGGTTGGTGCTGACTAAGTACTGGTATGAATTCTGAGCCACGATACGGGCGTGTCATCCCTCTTTGCAAGCTTATCGCTTGCAAAGAGGGATCATTCCTGAAAAGTATATTTATAAAGCCGCCTGTTCAATGCGTACTCCTTGGCGCACCGGAAATGTAAACAGTGTTTAGTAAATGAAGAGTCGCGGTAGCGACTCGACGCCAAGTTAAAAAAGAAACTAATGTTGCGTTCACACTACGATTTGTCTGTCTGATCTTGACTGGACGGACTGTTACTCCTGACGTGACGGTCGCTACTACTACTCTATTTATTCCGAAGGCGGTCACTCACCGGCCGTTTTCAAATTGTAACTCGAATTATATTTGACCACACGTCGAGAACAAAAGATGTGTCAGGTTGAACATTTCTTTATTTTTTTGCTCTTTCAAATGAGACCTGCGGCAAGGAAATCTGTTCCTGTAATGCTGATATGTGGCATCTTAGTAATTCTGACCGAGCGGTTTTATGTTCTTCTCGCGCTGCCGCACTCACATAACTTAAATGTCCCAATCTATACGTGTCGACGTATTATCTTTGACCACACGTCGCGAACGAAAAGTGTATCATGTTGGAGAATCCCCCTCCAAACACGCGAATTGCTTGAGTGACCGCTGCTCGGCAGCACCTCGCGGCGACTTAATATCTACTGCCGACGCATGCGCTTCGCGCACCGCGCGCGCGACATGCTGCCACGTGGCAATGGCCGATTTACTGCTTCCGTTTCCGGATCGCGCAACGCTCACTTCGTTCCGTGTTACTCACTTACCTTTACAGTCTTTTCACCTCGAAATTCTCATTTATCGTGTGTCTCATCGAGTCGACAGCTCAATAACAACTGTTCGATTCATTTCGGGACATTCTCAACGCTCAAATAATCGCGAATCTATTAATACAATCGGTTCGGTATCTCTCACGCTCAACGGTCAACTCATCGCCACCTTGCGTTCTCAAGTGTTTTTGTTTGAAGAATATACAAGATTACTGTTATGAAAACCTGTGTAGAGGAAACTTTATTTTTATCACCCGTTCCACCATCCGAGAAACCGCTCAAACGATTTCTCAAACAGTATCATGATCAATATTTTCTATTTTTTTTTCTTTCGAATGAGCCCTGTCTCAAGAAAATCAGTTCATTTATCGCTGATATTTGGTCATTTAAAAGTTTTTCGCGTTTAACGCAGTCATACAATCTTCAATCACGTACATACATTATATAGAAGCGCCGCGCGCAACAACACGTGACGTAGTCGCCAGCTGTCAGTCAGTATATATATATATATATTTTATATATATATATATATATATATATATATATATATATATATATATATATTATAAAAAGATCTCGCTGCCGCCGCCGCCGCCGCCGCCGCCGTGTCAAGAATCGAGGGACTTAGAATAATTCGGGCTCAGGGCTTGGTGGAAGGGGGTGGGGCTAAAGGCTTCGAGCTAGCCCCACCCCTTTCCGCCAAGCCCCGAGCCCGAATTATTCTAAGTCCTTTTCCAAAAACATAGGTCCCCCAAGGCTGCGGGCACCTTTGGGGGGGGCATGCTTCGGGGGGGGGGGGGGGTGCCCTTGGGGGGGCACCCTACGGAGGGGGCACCCTTGGGTGGGGGGTGATTGCGAGCGCGCGCAGCGCGCGAGCCACAATAAAATCCTAGTATATATATATATTCAAGTCACTTGCGAGAAACGGTGCGTCCGTTTGTCATCTAGTGGCATCATGCGAAACACGGATACACAATGCTCCACTAGATGGCGAGCGGTCGAAGCGTTTCTCGCAAGTGACTTGAAGCCTGAGCCTATATAAGACTGGAAAGCTGTTTTGAGTTCGACTACACACGAGAGGCCTACCCTCCGTTGACGTAATAAGAGTGGTCCAACATGGATCGTCTGGACACCAAAGAAAGTAGAGGTACTGACTTATAAATTAGACAAAAGTAATAAGTAAGGTACGATATGCTACTCGAGCTCACGCTGCAGTTTCGATTTAACGAAACTCGAAATATCAATAGGAATTGGTTTCTCCTGCACTTACTTCAGTAGCGAGTTTTACTTGGCCAATATATGGGATTTGGCTTAATATTTTTGGAAGAGATTTTTTTCGTGAGCAATTTTTTTTTTTAAATATTTTTTTGTATGCCTTTTTTCACTTGGCGTACAATTTTTGTTTTGAGAAATATTATATATTTGACACAGTAACATATAATAATGAAATCTTATGTTTACAGATCTGCACCAATACAAAGTGATATAAAAAACGCTCGGAAAGAGTTAGAAAAGAAACACAAAGAACGAAACGCGCCACATATCAAGAGACTTTCAGAAATTACACTGACGCCACGAAGAGCATTCATGGAAAAAGAACTCGCGTAAAAAAGATGCGGCGTCCAGGATGGAATCCAAGACTGTATCCGGGATGGAGTCTGGGCTGTGTAGAATGGATTCTGGACAATCCAGGATGGAGTCAGGGCAGTCCAAGACAGAGTCCATGATGGACAATGGGATCGGATTAAATCCCATTCTCCATCCTGGACCACCCGCACTCCATCCCGGCCTGCCCAGACTCCATCCTGGACACATCACTTTTTGTTGGATATCTGTGGATATTCAGACCGTAACGAAGTGAAGAACGCTTCTTCTGTTTATATCGATTGATTTGTTTATGTCACTCTTTGAAGAGACTCCATATTGTACACGTCGCCTTCCTGAATAAATTCATTCAATATACTAATTTTCAACAGGTTATGGGCCCAGCACGCTTAATAAACATCTAAAAGTATTTGCATTGAATTTAATAGTCATTTCGGCAAAATGTCTGATAATTCGACTGTACTCTTGACAAAGTTCGACGGAACGAACTTTCAGCTATGGAAATCTGGAATAAATTCCTTGCTCGACGCGAAGGATTTGATTGATATTGTCGACCGCTCTGATCCAGAACCAAACAAGATAGAAAGACTTGAAGACTGGAAGAAATGGAAGAAGGAAAATTCGAAAGCTGCAGTAATCATCCTCAGCTCAATCGAACAGTCTCAACACGCCGGCCTCGTGAATTGTGTGAAGGCCACTGAGATCTGGAAAAAGCTACTTACACTGCACGAACAGAAAACAAACATATCAAAAGAGCAATTATGGCATCAGTTCTACGATTTCAAAATGTGCGACGGTGAGTCTATTGCTAATCAGATTATTAAAATTGAAACGATTGTGAAACATCTGAAGGATGCAGAAGAGACTGTAACTGACTCGGCTGTCTTGACGAAAATATTGAACAGTCTACCGTCGAGATTCTCGGCATTTTGCATGGCTTGGGATAGTGTTGAGAAGACTGCACAGACTATAGCAAATCTGACGGCTCGTTTGATTAAAGAAGATTCAAGGCTGACGAAATCAGAAGATGAAACCACGAAGCTAGCTATGCAAGTGCAAGCATTGCAACTGCAGTTGAATCAGGGTTCAAAGTTTAAAAAAAAATTTGATAAAAAATCAAATAGTAAGAATGATCAAGAAATTACTATTGCAGAAAGGAAAGCTCATAGTCATTGCAGATTTTGCAAGCAAAAGGGTCATTGGTGGAAAGAATGCCGACGGACATTCTAAAGAAGATTTGAATGAATCATCGATGATTTGTAATCTCACAGCATTTCTTTCTCAGTCGACAGTGATAGACGAGGAAGTTTGGTTGGCAGACTCTGGAGCTAGTGTACATATGACGTTTCGTCGTGAATGGTTTAAAAAACTTGAACCCTTACAGAGTCGTGTAACAGTGAAGATTGCAAATAATAAGATTATCGATGCCTTTGGACAAGGAATAATTGATATTCAAGCGCTTGTCGAAGGAGAATGGATTAACCGACAGTTGACTAATGTATATTATGTTCCAGAGCTCAGACGTAACTTGATGTCAGTCGGAGCATTATTGAAAAAGGGATTTAAAATGGTTTATGAGGATAATGGCTGTCAAGTCAGAAGCAAAACTGACAGTATAATGGCAATTGGATGTATGAAGAATGGACTCTTCCACATGGAAATCAGAGTGATCCCATGACTAAGTTGTAACGCTGTCAATGATATCAGAGTCTGGCATGACAGACTCGGGCACGTAAATTCTCAGTCTTTGAGAAACGGAACAACTTGGCGCTGTAGGAGGAATGAAGATTTCTAATTCGAGGGATTTCTTCTGCGAAGCCTGTGAGTTTGGAAAACAAAGTTGCAAATCTCACTACGCGAGCTCTAGAATGAAAAATCATCAACCGGGGCAAATGGTTCACTCGGACCTGTGTGGTCCTTTCAAAGTTGAATCTCCGCGAGGATCGAAATACTTTATCGTTTTCAAAGACGATTGTACTGGATTTCGGACGGTTTATTTTATGCGGCATAAGTCGGAAACCTTCTCAAAGTTCAGAGATTACGAGGCTATGGTTCGAAGACAAACGGGTAATACGCTAAACATTTTGAGATCAGACAACGGCTCGGAATATCTGTCGAAAGAATTTCAAGATTTTCTGAAAAGTCAAGGAATTGTTCATGAACGAAGCGCAGCGTACACTCAACAACAAAATGGAACGGCCGAAAGAGAAATTCGTTCATTAATCGAAAGCGCAAAATCCATGCTTTTTGCCAAAAATGTACCAGCTGAACTGTGGTCTGAAGCTGTTAATACAGCCGCCTACACTCTGAATAGAGTTGTATCAAAGAAAAGCGACGAGAAAACTGCATACGAAAAATGGTTTAACCGGAAACCTGATGTAGCACACATGCGAGTATTTGGCAGTAAGGCCTATATGCAAATACCGAAGCAATTACGGACGAAATTGGATCAGAAAAGTCGTAAACTGATATTAGTTGGTTATGAGAATAATTCTCCAAACTATAGGCTGTGGGATAGTCTACGCCGAAAGATTGAGATAAGTAGCAATGTGAATTTCGACGAGGAAGGGGAATATGACGGAGGTCTGAGGCTTGACAAGAATCGTACGTCGCACACGGCTAATTTTTCTATCGATAAAGAAAAAAACCTTTCTGAAGAGGATAATATTCACAATCGATTGGAAGAGAATCAGAATATTCTCAACGAAGCGGAAGTAAACGAAGAGACAATGAGAGAGCGAAATGAAATTGAGGATCTGATTAACTTCGAAGATGAAGAACCACGATCAGTTGAGCGCAGTGAAGAACAACGATTAGTTGAGCAAAATGAAGAACAAAGATACGCTCTGCGAGATCGATCGAAGATTACAAAACCAGATTGGTTTACTTGTGGCGCGAATCTTGTTCAAATCGAGACACCTCATGATTTTGTAACTGCTATGAAGTGTACTGAACATCAAAAATGGCAAGACGCCATGAAGCAGGAAGTGGAATCCCTCGAGAAAAAAAATACATGAAAGCTTTGTCCATTACCGGAAAAGAAACATGCAATTGATGGTAAGTGGGTTTTCAAGTTAAAATCTGACAGAAAGGGAAACATAACCCGTTACAAAGCTAGACTTGTTGCAAAAGGCTATCCGCAACGAAAAAACATTGACTACAAAGAAACTTTTGCACCCGTCGTTAGATATGACACAGTAAGACTACTTCTGGGAATTGCTGCTCAGGAAGATATGGAGATTACGCAATTCGACGAAAAAACTGCTTTCCTGTACGGAGATTTGAACGAGGAAATATTTATGAAACAACCACGGGGTTTCGAGGATAAGACTGAACCAAACGCAGTGTGTAAACTCAAGAAATCATTATATGGATTGAAGCAAGCACCCCGATGCTGGAACTTCAAGTTCGTAAGTTTTCTGAAGATGCTTGGATTCGATCAAACGAATGGTGATAAATGCGTATTCGTTGGAAAAATACTCGATTCCAAGGTTTTCCTCGCATTATACGTCGACGAAGGATTGATCATCTCTAAATCGCAAGAAGCAATTGCTGAAATCTTACATAAACTCAAACAACATTTCGAAGTGACTGTAGATAACCTCTCATAATATGTTGGTATTGAAATAATTCGCGACAGGAATGAACGATCTATCAAGATCAAGCAAAGCAATCATATTCGAAAATTACTCGAAAAGTTTAACATGTCTGAATGTCATCCATCAAGTATACCCGCAGATCCAAGTGTACATCTGAGCAAGGAGCAATGTCCAACTACAAAAGCTGAAATCGAAGAAGGCGAAAAGATTCCGTATCGAGAAGTTGTAGGCTCATAGCTTTTTATAGCAATTGTTACACGTCCCGACATCATGTATGCTGTCAGCCGGGCTAGCTAATTCTTGAGTAATTGGGGCCGAGAACATTGGATTGCGGCCAAGAAAATAATGCGCTACTTGAAACGAACACAAGAATTTGGAATAACATTCAAGAAATTTAATCAAGGATACGAAATTGTTGGATATACCGATGCTGACTTTGCCGGAAACGAGGATACAAGAAAATCGACCAGTGGATATATTTTTTTGTTTAATGAAAGTCCAATTACATGGTCTAGCCAACAGCAGCAAGTAGTTGCTCTTTCAACAACCGAAGCTGAATATATTGCTCTCGCAAGAGGAACACAAGACGCTCTATGGTTGCGCACAGTTCTAGCAGATCTCGGATACAGAAACGAAATTATCAAGATTAGAGTTGACAACCAAAGTGCTATAAAAATAGCTAAAAATCCAGAATATCATAAAAGAACGAAACATATAGATACAAAATATAATTTCGTACGTGATGTGTATGAGAAAGGATATATCTGTATAAGTTATATCGAATCCAAACTTCAACTTGCAGATATTTTGACTAAGCCCGTGACAAGGTATCAATTCGAAAATCTAACGCAAAAACTACATCTTGTCGATTAGACGGTTCTGAATAAGAGGGAGTGTTGGATATTTGTGGATATTCAGACCGGAACGAAGTGAAGAACGCTTCTTCTTTTTATATCGATTGATTTGTTTATGTCACTCTTTGAAGAGACTCCATATTGTACACGTCGCCTTCCTGAATAAATTCATTCAATATACTAATTTTCAACACTTTTACGCGGGAAGCTGCTTCTATATCTGACGTACTCACTAAGTATCATCAACTGCGAGAATATGAAATGGTACGATTTTAAAAAATAATATGCATGACTGGCAATCACGAGCAATTAGAATAAAATAATTAGAAATATTTTTTAGATGGCTGCGAGCTCTTGACATTAAAAAAAAATTACCATGTAAGCTCTGTTCGACAATATAAACCTTATGATTAAGAAACTGTCAAAATGCTTTTCGATTGCGGAAAGAAACGAGATGACCAAAGCTTTGTTTTGACTAATCTTTACGATGCACTCGCAAAAAACAAGGCGAAAGGCAATATCCTAGCCCTGTTCACAGTTAAGGGGAGGGAGTCAGGTCAAAATAATTAAATTTGTAAATTCAATATCATCCAAATTCTCTTGCATATAAAAATGATCAATGAACTATATTGTTGGTACTCGATGAAAGGATTTTTTACTGTCATCTGACTTGTGTATGCCTTTCCATATTATCTTAAGCAAAGGTCTTAGGTTTTCCACTCTGCGCGTGATTCAGACCAAACTGCTGGGCAGATTGGGCTAGTTGATGTCTCATTGTCTTCTTCATAAAAAGATACATCGGCTAAATGGAGCAAAATATTTTTTTTTCATTCTGAAAGCAAAATTAATAACTGATTTAGAAAATAGCATAAAATTTATTTAGTAATAATTATGTCACTTGAAAAATATTACCTTTTATTAACTTTTGCTCCATTTAGCCGGTGTATCTTTTCATGAAGAAGAAAATGAGATGTCAACCAGCCTAATCTGCCTAGCAGTTTGGTCTGAATCACGCGCAGAATAGGTTTAAAACCAAGTTTCGGCAAATGGCATCTAAAGCTTACTACTCAAATAAAAATGTTTATGCTGTTTTCACCTTTGGGGCACCTTAGTACCTTTAATGAACAAAATAAAAATATTATTTGCAAGTCAGATTACAGAATATTATTAATAATGTTATTAATAAATGTTTTTTTTTTACAAATAAATAAGTAAATGAATGCATAATTTGAAAAAAACCTGTAAATAATATGGGGATGATCACTTTTATTGACAACATCGCTGAAAATTTATCCAGTGTTGACACATTCACAAATGTGCTGCACAAACATTAAATCATCACTTCATAACAAATTTACATATCTGATCACTTCTGATGATTGTTGATTCTGTTTTAAACACAGTTGATTGAAAAAAAACCGTAAATGGCCAACGGAATCATACTAATAACATAATATGAACGAAAAATAAAAACGTCAATTCGAGGTTATGCATCTCGCATGTAGCAGAAGTAACTTCTCGAGGCAGTAACACGCTGCGCATGCGATACGTGCTAAGATATCACAGCGCATGTCCCATTATTCGCGCGAATTCGAATATAATGTAAGTGTTACGTGTTGCGTTGAAGACATCACACTCTCATCGCGTCATTTGTATCACGTTTCGCTAACTGATTTAAAAAATGGTAAACAAATAAAAATTTATTTACAAATACGTAATAAACTTTTTATTATATAGAAAAAAATCATTAAAAAACAGGTATATTGCAGAAATCGGCCATTTTTTCGCATTCAGGTCTAAGATTCTGCAGGTTCAGAGGGCATACTTAACTAAACGAAACTGCCGAAGAGAAAAAAAAAAAGATATTTGATTTTTTTTTTTTTCAACACCCTTAATTATTTTGTGTGAACAAAAAATCGGCCATAATGTCTGCATATAACAAAAATAAATAAATAAAATAATTAAAAATTCAAATATAATATTCTGGTAATTTTTACGACTTTTGAGAAAATTAAATATGAATGGTACCGTAGAAACTTAGCCATTTTTGCGAATTCCGGCTTATAACTTTACTAATAGATAGATTACATGGAAATGAATGTTTTCACAGAAAAAAATAATAACCGATTTTTTTAAATTTTTTACCTGACTCCCCCCCCCTTAAAGAGGTTTTTTTTTATCTATGGAAAATTAAAAATTTGTTTACTTACAATTTACGGTATGGTTGTCTCTTAAAATTAAATGCTTTTTTACAGATGATGGCGTCGGCCGAGAATCTAATCACGGCAAAAGATGATTCTCTGCGCATCGTATTATACATCGCAGAGGAGGGAGTTGCAGCAGAATGCCTCGTTGCTGATCAAGATGTGCCCAGAAAAGTATCCAAACCGACAGTAGAGAAGAGTATTGCGTGTCTGATGGCTTCGTATTACGCATGGCATACGGATTACCCCAAAGCATATTCAAATGTGTTGGAATATATCGACAATGAGGTATTTGCAACAAATATTAAACTGAAGACTGCTGTATTGAAGTTTATCCGCGCATGGGATAACGTTTTGACAAAGGAACAGAGTTAAACAAAAGCTGTATACGAAAAGTAGATTTATATTAAGTTACAATCTGCATAATACAGCAATAAACATTATTAAAATAATTAGGATTGTTTAGTTGATGACCGACCGCACTTTTAATTAAAGTACGTTGTATTTACGCGCTTTATGTGCATTAATGGGCATGACACGTTTTTACATGTTTAACACGTGTTAAAGAATAATACAGTTGGAACGTGTTAAATCACAACATATTTTAAATGTGTAAAAACGCGTAATTCCCATTAATGCACTTACAGTGCGTTAATATAACGAACTTGGATTTGCTGTGCAAGAGTACGCACGTGCATTACAGTTTTCATTACTTTCGCCGGGCAGAAATTAACTGATTTCCCCCCTAGGGAGTAACATTAGGGACGAATATTCGAAAAAGTATCGGATAATCGAAATTAAAAAAAAAAATTATATACCACATATATTCTAAAAATAGGTTCCGTATATTTCATTACATCATAAAAATGTTGTATAATATAATAAAAATGTTGTATTTGGAACAACTTTTTCCACACTTATGTCGTAATATACTATTATACCTCTCAATACTTCCCTCCTATGGAAGGCTAATAAATGTTTAGAAAATACTTTACATCTTTCAGTATAATATACTATCAAGAGTCGCGGTAGCGACTCGATGCCAAGTAAAAAAGAATTATATATTGTACCACCTCTAGACTTCGATATCTCGAATTTTCTTGCAATTCGAGTATAGTTTAGGTCGGATAAGATTTTTCGTACATGTATGTTGCATGATCGCATTAATTGTTGCGGGGTTACAGACTAACGAAGATTTTGACTACTTTTGTTTAAAACCCCATTATCTCGAAAATGCCTGATCAAAACGCAAAAGTACTTAGGATCTTCTTTGTAGTTTTTTTCATGGACTTTACGGAAAAAAAATGTCATAACTTGATTTTCTATATTATGTGGAAAAAACTACTTTGAATTGTTGAAATAAATTTTTCGGCAATTATATAACATATTTTTAAATTTCATAATTGATATTTCATAATAAAAGATTTGAAATATTTTCGAAAATAAACAAGATTTTAAACGAAGGTTTCGTGTGAATATCTCATAAACCTATGGTTCAAATAATGTTGAGATACTCGCTGGGTGGGGGAAATTAATTTTCAATGAGTGAGTGACGCCAATTAATTAGTATACAAAAATTTATTATATTTATTTTACCACTATACACCATATGAGTTTACCACGGATTAGTTAACAACGCGAAGAAAGTGCGTCGCGAATCGTGTGAGAAATAATACCAATGAGTTGCCCGTGAGAGTGAGTGAGAGGGTGAGAGTCTGAATAGCACAAGCGTAAGAGAGAGAGCGAGCGTGTGTATTGTCTATGAGCGTCTACGTGATTTCTTGAGCGTACAAATACTTAATTCACTTATTTCCTGACGGTTGAAATGACACCAATTGTATACTGAGTGATTACAGGAAATATTATGAACTGAGTTGACCTAAAAAATGAAATGACACCGCTGAGTTGACCCGTCTTTTTTGAGAAACACCACTTGTTGAATTCGCACGTGTACCGGCTTCGTTAAACGAGAACACAATGGCTGCTCTCAGCGGCGCCTCGTGTGCTCGAGCAAGAAGACAAGGGGCGTGCCGCGAGGGGGTCCCGTGGAGCCCCGCGCTGCAGTGCCGTCTCCTGATGTTCCAAACTAGAGCGACGATTCGCCGCTGAGGAGTATCAGAGCTAGTCACGAAATTATTGGTCTAATAATTGAACATTCCGCCCGCCATCAGCAACAGAGTTGATGATTGGATTACGTTGAGGTATCCTGAGCTATCCACGGAAGAATCGCCAATTTGGCAATCGGCCTGGTGAGCGTTGTGGTGGCGGTCTTGAGTGTGACGACCCGAGTGAGTCCGTCCTGGCCGGGGTGTAACTGAGTTATCCGAGCGAGTGGCCATTTGGATGGAGGAAAGCGCTCATGCGTAAGCAGGACCAATGAGCCAACCTTCAAGTCGTGAGATGGATGATGCCACTTGGACGTTGAGAGGTGTTGTTGCAAATATTGAGTTGACCAGTGATTCCAAAAATGGTGAAAGCGTTGTTGAATGAGTTGCCAGCGATCGAGACGAGCAGTGTTGAGATCGAGCAACAATGGCTCGACAACGGTATTGGGGGGCTGGCCGATGAGAAAATGCCCTGGCGTGAGTGCAGAGACGTCTTCAGGGTCGTCGGTGAGAGGTTCCAATGGTCTAGAGTTGAGTACTGCTTCAATTTGGATGAGTAGAGTCGTCAGTTCTTCGTAAGTGAGCAGTGTGTCTCCGACCGTTCGCCGAAGATGATATTTGACAGACTTAACTGCAGCCTCCCATTTACCTCCCATGTGAGGTGCAGCTGGCGTGATGAATTCCCACCTAACTCTGTCTTGGGTGAGCGAGTCGGCGAGTTGGAGTTGATCTTGAGTTCCCTGAGTGAAGAGTCGTTTGAGTATAGTGTCTGCCCCGATGAATGTTGTTCCGCAATCGCTTCGAAGAGTATGGCAGAGACCTCTGCGTCCAGTGAATCGTCTGAACGCGGCGAGAAAGGCTTCAGCTGAATAGTCGCTTACTACTTCGAGATGAAGCGCTGAAGTAGAGAAGCAGACAAAGATGCAAAGCCACCCCTTTTGAACCTTTGCACCTCTGCCCTTCCATGTTTTGACTGAGAGTGGACCTGCGTAATCCACTCCGGTGGTGGTGAATGGTCGTGATGGAGTGACCCTAGTGGAAGGGAGCTGACCCATGAGTTGTTGCGCTCGGTTGCCACGTAACCGAGCACACTTCAAGCAGCGGAGGATGAATGATCTGATTGGAGCTCTACCACCGATAATCCAAACAGATTGCCGAAGGAGATTCAATGTGAGTTGAGTTCCGCCGTGGAGAGTGCGAGCGTGTGCATCAGCGATGGGTAGATCACAAAGGTGAGAAGTTCGAGATAGGATTGCCGGATGCTTGCTCGCAGAGTCCATCGGTGAGTTGGCGAGTCGTCCACCCACTCGAATAATTCCGTCAGTGTCGATGAAGGCCGTTAAGCGAGTGAATGAGTGAGATCGTGGTAGATGAGTGTCGTTCTTGAGCGCTGTGAGCTCGAATTTGAAGTGTGCTGCTTGAGTCGAGTGAATCCAGAATTTTAACGATGCGTTGAGTTCGTGTGGCGTGAGTGGGATGTTCACAATTGTCTGTGGCATTTTCTTGAGTCTGTTGATTACTCGGCGAATCGTTGCAGTAACTCGCAACAGTTTCGTCAAGCTTGAGTATCTGGAGATCAAGTCCCATTGATCTTCAGGCTGAGCGGATGCCGCAGTAAGAGAGAGCCCCGGTCGCTCCTCCTGGTGAACCTGCGAGTCTGAGAAATGTCGTTGAGCGGGCCATGAGCGCGATGAGTTTGAGAGCCATGGCGGACCTGACCACCACAGCTGATGATTTTCCAATTGGGACAGAGTAACACCCCGAGAAGCGCAGTCAGCCGGATTTTCCTTGCCGGAGATGAATCTCCATTCGCAGTTTGGAGTAAGATCTTGGATTTGCGACACACAGTTTCCGACAAAGTCCTTCCAGCGTGAGGGGTGTGAGGTGATCCAAGTGAGCGTCACCGATGAGTCCGTCTAGAGAAAAATAGGTGCATGAGCGAGAGAAAGAGTTTTCACTACGTATTGAGTTAATCGAGCCAAGAGCAGAGCAGCGGTGAGTTCTAGGCGAGGTATAGTGAGTTTCTTCAAGGGTGCGACTCGAGATTTTGAGCACACTAAAGTGCATTTTCCTTGAGAGTGTGGGTTGCCGACACGGAGGTAAATGACGGCAGCCATTGCAAGTTGTGATGCGTCGGAGAATCCATGAACCTGAACCGTTGAGTGGTCGTTGAGTCCCAGCCATCTTTTTTGAGTGTCTGATGGCAGTGAGTCGTCCCAATTGAGCTTGAGTAGCCAGAGTTCCTGCAGCAACACCTTGGCTCGTACAACAAGAGGCGCGAGGAAGCCGAGTGGATCGTAGAGCTGAGCAATCTCCGACAAAATGATCCTTTTCGTGAGTCTGACCTCTTGAGTAGATGGATTCCAATGAAATTTGAATGTGTCCGAAAAAGTGAACCATTTCAGGCCTAGCAGAGTCGTGTGATCGTCGAGTGATCTTGAAGAGGGTGACTCCGTGTTCTCTGAGATGCCCTTGAGTAGGTGTAGATGATTGCTTTGCCACTTTGCCAATGGAAAGCCGCCCGCCGTGCATATCCCACGAACTTGGCGAGCAATGATGATGAGATCGTCTATGTGATTCGAGCCTCCGTAAATATCATCTACGTATCTGCCAGCGGTGAGTGGTTCGATTGCACGTGGAAATTTGCTGCCTTCGTCCTTGATGAGTTGTTCCAGAGTACGGACTGCCAGGAAAGGAGCGGCCCTGGTGCCGTAAGTGACCGTAGTGAGTTCATAAGGCACCACGTCTCCAGATGAGTTAGTCCATAAAATTCGCTGGTGCTTCCAATCGTCTGGGTGGACTCGTATTTGACGGAACATCTTGCTGATGTCAGTGGCGAAAACGTATTTGTGTTTTCTTACCGAGAGAAGCACGTCGCTGAAGTCTCGTTGAATTTTTGGACCAGTATGAAGCAAGTCGTTGAGTGAAATTCCGGATGATGATGGACTAGAGCCGTTGAAAACGACTCGGAGTTTCGTAGTAGAGCTGGTCGGTCTGAGTACTCCATGATGAGGCAGATAGTAAGCGGTTGAGTCTGATGGTGAATGAGTTGCTGGTACCATGTGATTGAGTTGTTCGTATTCCTCCAAGAAGGCAGTATAGAGCTGATTGTATGTGGAGTCCCTCGACAATCGCTTCGACAATCGATGTAAAAGCCGTTTAGCGGTTGTATCAGAGTCGCCAAGTTGACTAACTGATGATTTGAAGGGTAGTCGAACGATATATCTTTCTGAGTCGTCTCGCCGGTGAGTAGTAGCGAAATGATGTTCACATTCCTCTTCGTCTGAAGTGAGCGCGGCTGACTTCGAGTGAATGACTTCTTGTTGAGTCCAGAATGTTGTTAGGAGCTCGTGAAGGTGTTGGGTGGAAGAGTCGACCGATACATGGTGAGAAGCCCTGGTGAATGAGCACCGAGTTGAAGAAACCGGGTCGAGAACAATCCATCCGAAAATAGTGAGTTGGGCGATCGGCGAGCAATCGTTGAGTGTCTTGAGACCTGGTCTGATTATTCGTCCGTATGAGTCCGCTCCAATGATGATGTCAATTGGCTGCGGCGTGAGGAAGTCAGGATCAGCAAGTTGAAGTCCGTGAAGATGAGTCCAGTCATGGTGAGGTGTAACGAACGTCGGTAATACCGAAGTGAGTGTGTTGAGTACATGAGCATTGAGAGTGACTGCCTCTTTAGAGTAGAGCGACTGCAGGGTGACTTTTGTCACTACCTGAATAGATGTTGTCGTTACACCCCCAATTCCGCTGATTGGAATTTTTGAGCGATGGCGTTTGAGTCCGATGAGATCCACTTGATGTTCCTTGATGAATGTCAACTCCGATCCTGGGTCGATGAGCAAACGGACTTGATGAGTGCAAAATGTAGAGATGAGTTGAGCGAGACTTGTAGCGAGCAGAACAGATTGAGTGCGACGATGTCCTATTTCTTGCTGAGTGTTGTCGAGTCACTGATCCGAAGTAGCTGGCTTGGGCGCGCTTGCTTCAGGTGGCTTAGAGTCCAGGTGAATCATCGTGTGATGCTTAGCACCACACGTACGGCAGAGCTTGCTGCTGTTGCATGCGCGCGCTGAGTGGTGCCCGAGACAATTGAAGCAAAGCCGTTGATCTTCCGCGAGTCGTCGTCGTGGTGAGGGCGCTAAACCCCGGAATTTCGGGCAGACCACGATGTAGTGATTTCCCTGGCAGCAGTCGCACGGGAAGCTACCAGCCTTCTGATTCCCTTGAGGGTCTGGTTGAGTAGCTACCGCATTGTGAGCGCTCCTTGTTGGTGGTTTGGTTACCCCGGATCGAGACGTCGAGGACTCGACCTTTGTGGCCTCGATTCGTTCGAGTGCTCCAGCTCTTCCAATGAAGAATGTCTTGAGTTGGTCAAATGTGGGGAACTCGGTTGATGAACCGAGTTTGTTCTCCCAGGCTTCGCGAGTGGTTGAGTCGATCCGCTGAGTCACCAGGTAGACTAGGAACTGATCCCAGTGTTCTATCGGGGATCCGAGTGCTTGCAACGCGTTGAGTGTTTCCGCGATAGTGCTGAGCAGCGCTTGCAGCGCTGTTGCAGAGCGAGACGGAGGCGCCTTGAGTTGAAAGAGTTTGTCCAAGTGAGTCGAGATGAGGATTCGTTTGTTCTCGTACCTGGCGATGAGTGCGCTCCAGGCGGAGTCGAATGAGTCGGCAGCAATAGGGAGAGTAGAGATGAGCTTCGCGGCAGAGTCCTTAACACAGCCCTTGAGGTAGTGCATTTGAGCGACCTTGGACACAGCGGGATCGTTGATGATGAGTGAGGTGAAAAGGTCCTTGAACGACGGCCAATCTGAGTAATTCCCGCTGAATTCAGGTAGAGGAATCTCCGGGAGATTTCGTAGGTGAGCGCTGCTGTTGAGTGAGGCTGAACTTCCATGAGGGGAACCGGTCTCCAACGAAGGAGTGAGTTTGGCGCGGAGCTTTGCGTAGAGTTCAATACTGCTGCGGTAGGCCGTGAGTGCCTGATCGAACACCTGCTCGGTCATGTACCGATGTTTGAAAAACTCCTCAGAACAGACTTCGGCGAAAGCCTCGTGCTGTCGGTTGAATAGTTCCCAAAATTTGTCTAGTTGAGCAGCTTCCGATTCGAGCTCGATGAGCGAGATTCTCTCGATAGAGAATTGTTGAGCGCGAGCGAGGGATTGCTGAATATAGGCGAGTCTAGAGAATTGTGAGACAATACTGAACTCCACTCGAGGATGGAGGGAGTTCGATTGAGTATTTACTGGAGAGATGCGAGCAGGTTGAGTCAGCTCCGGTTGAGTGTCGCGATCTTCTTCTTGAGTGACCTCTTCAGTCCAATCGGGGCTCTCGTTTGCGTCTGCTCCGAGGGTGCTTTTCCGTGGCTTGACTTGAGCGTCGATTGGCGGTGACGGCGGACAAGAGTCTTCCGGGGCCCCGTCGTCGGTCACAGAGTCGATGGAGAGAGGTTCCTCGACGGTCGGGTCGACGGGAGTCGTCGTTCGAGATTTCGAACGCGTCGTGATGCCGTCGGTGGGATGCTTCGAGTCGGCCATTTTAAAATGATCGGTAGTATGTGCTACTTACTGCGCAGATGAGTATACCGAACGCTGAGCAACGCGTATGCCGCCAACTGCGTGAGAGAGTCCGCTGAGAGAGGCAATGAGCGGCAGGGTATGCCAGCCGCTGCGCCGATGAGTCTGCCGGCCGCTGAGCCACCGAGTATGCCAACCACTATGGGCGAGTGTGTGCGGAGAGAGACAATGGTTGGCAGTCTGTTCTAGTAACTGCGCCGATGAGTGTACACAATGAATTGCCCGATGAATTGACCGAGAAGAGTTTTTCAATGAGAAAGCACTCGCGAGATTGTCTGAGAAGAGTTTTTACACGATTCACTTCACTCCTAGCACTGTATAATCCGGCTCGAAGGACCAAATGTTCAAATAATGTTGAGATACTCGCTGGGTGGGGGAAATTAATTTTCAATGAGTGAGTGACGCCAATTAATTAGTATACAAAAATTTATTATATTTATTTTACCACTATACACCATATGAGTTTACCACGGATTAGTTAACAACGCGAAGAAAGTGCGTGGCGAATCGTGTGAGAAATAACACCAATGTGTTGCCCGTGAGAGTGAGTGAGAGGGTGAGAGTCTGAATAGCACAAGCGTAAGAGAGAGAGCGAGCGTGTGTATTGTCTATGAGCGTCTACGTGATTTCTTGAGCGTACAAATACTTAATTCACTTATTTCCTGACGGTTGAAATGACACCAATTGTATACTGAGTGATTACAGGAAATATTATGAACTGAGTTGACCTAAAAAATGAAATGACACCGCTGAGTTGACCCGTCTTTTTTGAGAAACACCACTTGTTGAATTCGCACGTGTACCGGCTTCGTTAAACGAGAACACAATGGCTGTTCTCAGCGGCGCCTCGTGTGCTCGAGCAAGAAGACAAGGGGCGTGCCGCGAGGGGGTCCCGTGGAGCCCCGCGCTGCAGTGCCGTCTCCTGATGTTCCAAACTAGAGCGACGATTCGCCGCTGAGGAGTATCAGAGCTAGTCACGAAATTATTGGTCTAATAATTGAACACCTATATATATATATAATAGGATTTTATCGTGGCTCGGGCGCTGCGCGCGCTCGCAACTCCCCCCCCCCCGCAAGGGGACCCCCAAGGGTGCTCCCCCGCAATCGTGCCCTCCCCCCCCCCAAAGGTGCCTTGGGGGACCTATGTTTTTGGAAATTCCCGCGCAGAAAAAAGGAGTCCAGGATGGAGTCCCGGATGGAGTCCAGGATGCAGTCCCGGATGGAATCTTGGCACTCCAGGATGGAGTCCCGGATGGAATCTTGGCCGTCCAGGATGAAGTACCGGATGGAGTCTCAGATGGTGTCCGCCGACTCCGGCTTTTAATCGGATCCCGGCGGACTCCAGGATGGAGTCCAGGCGAGAATCCGTAATGCACAACAGGATGGATTCTGCCATTGGACAGCCGAGATTGGCGGATCGTCCAGGATGGAGTCCGAGATGGACTGTAAGATACTCCAGGTGAGAATCGATTATGGACAACAGGATGGGTTCTGCCATCGGACAGCCGAGATTCACGGGTCATCCCGGATGGAGTCCGGGATGGACTGTAAGACAATCCAGGTGAGAATCCATAATGGACACCAGGATGGATTCTGCCATCGGACAGCCGAGATTCGCGCGACGTCTAGGATGTAGTCCGCCGACGTCGGAATCCGATTAAAAGCCGGAGTCGGCGGACACCATCTGAGACTCCATCCGGTACTCCATCCTGGACTGCCAAGATTCCATCCGGGACTCCATCCTGGACTCCATCCGGGACTCCATCCTGGACTACTTTTTTCTGCGCGGGAAAGGACTTAGAAAAATACGGGGTTGGGGTCTCACAGACCCCCCTCAAAACGAGGAACTTAGAATAATTCGGGCTCGTAAG
The DNA here is from genome assembly GCA_963970395.1 of Ephialtes manifestator. Taxonomy (NCBI): domain Eukaryota; kingdom Metazoa; phylum Arthropoda; class Insecta; order Hymenoptera; family Ichneumonidae; genus Ephialtes; species Ephialtes manifestator. The sequence continues at coordinate 377,423 of OZ019977.1, forward strand.
TCTCTCGATTCTTGACACGGCGACGGCGGCGAGATCTTTTTATAATATAGAGATATATACTAGGGGCTGCGCCCCCCTGCGCCCTTAGCCCCCCCCCCCCCCGCCCTTGCCGCACTCAGAATCTTCAAACCAGAGTTGGGCATAATTGTAATGGAAAATTACAAAATATAAATTGCTGGAAGTAATTGTAATTAATTAAAAATCCAATACAATTACTTGAAGTTTACCCGCTGTTTTTTCTAAGAGGGACTAGGGTTAAGCAGACACGGGCGCTTCAGCGTGTATATGAGAGAAGGGGAATAACGTTCGTCGTTCTGCATATGTAGTTGATCCTTCGAATACTTACGGACATCGGCAATTTTGAAGAGTTACATGAGAAACCTGAGTATTATATTAATTATTTGTTCGTGCAATCTGAAATATTTTCATCCATCGATTAAGAAATATCTGGTATCGACCACAAAAATCACTGTTATACGCTATGAAGAGACGCGGTAGTATTTTGACGTCTAGTTGACGGTACGCTCCCGTGTAGAAATTAATTCGGGTAGCCGCGATTAAATAAGGGGCCTTTTTAGGTATAAACGTGGCATCCACAATAGTGAATCTACTCTAGAAACCTACTAGGCTCAACAGAGGCGGCCACGACAAACTTCGGGGCCTAATCAGGCTTAAATGTGGAACCCTCGCTAGGGTCGCCTATATTCAGCCTCTAAAGGCTCCGTACTTCAAGCGTGATCAGCCTAGTAGGGGCCCTAATAGAACTGGGGCAAACTAGAAAGGGCCAAGTCAAAGCCCCAACTATTTTTCTACACGGGCTGTTACGCGACGCTCGCGCCTCAGAGTGACCGTTCTTCGCAGCTTGATGTTTGTTGGGCCTAGCGAGCTGAGAATTATTATTTGTTCAACAACGAACACCCAAAGTTTGGTACTAGTAGCACAGGACCTCTTGTTGTCTAGATTTTTTAAAAAGCTATCATTGGAGCGTACTCATCAAGAATAGTTTATCGTAGTGTGAAGGCAACATTAATTTCTTTTTTAATTTGGCGTCGAGTCGCTACCGCGACTCTTGATGATGCTAACCCTAATATTCATTTGTCAAACGTTATTGAAATTTTAGTTTAACGTGATGTGTTACACGATTTTGTCTTTCTTTCGCTCCACTGCGACCACCAATGGCACTTTCTCACTCGCACTCATGGTAACACGGTGTACCTTTACAATCTGTATTCTAAGGAAAAATGCTATAATTTATCGCATTTATTACAATTAACTTCTACGAAATTACTTTCAGTAATTTTAATGAACTAAAAGAATTATAATTATTTTTAGTAATTGTAATAAATTGAAAAAAAAAATACGATTATTGAAAGTAATTTTATTTGATTTAAAAAAAATACAATTAATGAAAGTAATTGTAATTAAAGCAGTAATTTCTGACTCAAGTAATTTTTGCTGCCCAACTCTGCTTCGAATACACAATTACACACACTACAAAATATAATCATTTCTACGGCACTACGTAGATCATACGGTGTATTTATTTTTAATATCCGATTTCTAAGACTTTTAATGAAAGTTTTACCTTACGTTACCATTATACCATTAACCTCGATTCCATTGGAAATTGCAAATCCTCGATTACATATTTCGAATCTATTTTTTACAATTCCATCCCCAACTTGATACCACTCGCTCAAAATTCCATGACCGAAGTGATACCTCGCACTTGAAATTTTCTGGCCAACTTGATAACACTCACTTGAAATTCCATGGCCAACTTGATATCCCGCATAAAAAAGATTCGGTGTCCAGGATGGAATCCAGGACAGAATCCAGGGTGGAGATTGGGCTGTGTAGAATGGATTCTGTACAATCCAGGATGGAGTCTGGGCAGTCCAGGATAGAGTCCAAGATGGACAATGGTGTTACGTCACGACGTAACTTCGCAAAATATTTCGAAAATACTTAGAAAACTTGCTTCGGAAACTTTATCATAAAGATTCACACTACGCGAGAAAGAATTCAAATGAGAAACGCTGCGCCAGCACTGGACCGTTCAATCACTAGCCAAGTGGCCGGGGATTAAGAAGATATAATAGTCGAAGAGTTGTCTCGTTGTCGATGACAAAGGTAGAGAGCCTAAAATCTAACCCGAGGCTTCTGCCCGGTTCACCCGACCTTTTCGTCGGAAAGAAATGAGTTCTGTTGGAAAATCCTCCAACCATCTAAGAACTATTATTAGCAACCCTCATACGGGACTAATAAAACGACTGATATCTCCCTCGAAAAACTGATAATCAAATAAAGATTTAACTTTATTTCTCAGAATTTCGGCTTGAGATTGAAACTCTCCAAAAAAATTGTTTGGCACAAAAAAATTATCGGCGATCTCATTTATCATATCATTAAAATCAATTATTGTTCAGTTTCCTCCATTGATAATTTTTCCGACGTAATCAATCGAAAAGAAAGAAGAATTGACTTCGACAAATTAAGCAATACTTTTTAATCATTAAACTTGGAATTTATAAAAATAATTAAAGAAATTATATTAATTAACAAAATATATTTTAACCACAAGCATGACAATTAATGAAATATGTAGCAACAGTTATTAAAATTATTTGCGTTATTCGATCTTCCAGTTCACTATATAATAGCCCTCGCGAAAGACAAATGGGCATAATTTATTCTGCAATCAAAATAGAACTGGCACATCCGATACGAAATTCGCCTATCAGATATGAGACTTAATCTCAGCCGACCCGAGGACACGAGGAACAATGGGAAGCAAGTATCATCTTGCTAGGGGACATGTATAGGTGAAGCGGTTGCTAGATTGGGCGTAACACCTTCGAGGTGTATCGATATTGAAGAATCATATGTCGCCCTCCCAAACGTCCGAATGACGCGCGAGGACGCATCTGGTAGCCTAATTAAAAGACTCTAGAAATAAGTTAGGAGAAGGGATACACAGTTGTATAAAAGCACCGGACGAGAGGGTCTCGGCCTGCTCCTGCAGCGGGGGCTCCTGCTGCTCCGCCTTATCTTCCACGCACCATCCGATCTTTATTACGGTCAAAGGTATTGTCACTCCTTGACCCATTGTCATACAAGCAGCCTTCATGCTTTGAACAATTTTTGAGAAAACTTGCGTGAATTTTCCGATTGTAACGCGACTTGTGGATTTTGATTCAGAAACTTTTGTTTTTCCTACATCATTGTATTAGAAATCGACAACAATTTATCAAACCACCGTTTAACATTTTAAGTACCCCGCAACTTTATCGGTGGATATCGGTCAAATATTGATTTACGTTTGCGCTATAAATTTTCTGGAATAAATAACCATCGAACTGCAAATTAAATATCTTTCATATTTGATTCCGTCTCCCGCGATTTTCCAATATACAAGACTTCTACGGAATTATCATCCGAATAACAGACCAGAAGAAGAGACCATATCCACGTCGTATAACAACACCAATTACACGGTAAATATCACGTAAGTACAAATTATAACAAAGTAAGTAAGGAAAATATATATCGTCATAAATACACAAATTATCCTAGTTTTCACCTCTGCAAAAGTAGAATCTTTAGCCTAATCCTGGGTTATTTTTCGAAAGATTAGACCCGAAAACAGGCTTGCGTTAACGATACTATCGTCAGTTGTAGTCAAGGGAATATTTTATATTTCTTAACTAGCGTACGGTAAATTCTTTCGTTAACGTGCAAAACGTGTAAGATTTTCGGAATTATTTAATTTTTGCAGACTTGACGTAACAATGGGATCGGATTAAATCCCATTCTCCATCCTGGACTGCCCGGACTCCATCCCGGACTCTCCATACTCCATCCTGGAGACATCATTTTTACGCGGAATTCCTCGGGAATCTCTCCCCTATTCCTAGGGAACCCCGTCTCTATCCCATGCGAGCCCCTACTCTATTCCACGGGAACCCGTCGTCTATACCTCGGAAACCCTTCCTCTATTCCACGGGAACCCGTCCTCTATCCATCGGGAACCCTTCCTCTATCCCTGGAGAACCTCCCTCTACTCCTCGGAAACTTTCCTCTGCCCCTCGGGAATCTTCTTATACTCCTCGGGAACCCCACCCCTATCCCTCGAGAACCTCTCCCCTATCCCCGGGAATAATTTGTACTTCTATTTGTACATACGCATGTGTCAAATGCAAATCGATCGCACATGAGCGAGGATCGTGTGAAACGATATTGTACACGAGTGTTTCAGGTCTGTCGTTATCACGCAGCTATAAAACATAACTTGCTATGTGAAGCTGTCGTACTATATATGTAAATCATGTACGATCGTCAACGTAAAGATACATTCGCGTGCACGAAATCGCGATTTTATAGTCAACATGTAATATCCGTGATGTATTGATGGTTCCGTGGTTGGCTGTATTGTATTGTTGTTTTATCGTGGGGAGTCAGTCACGGTAAATTGTGACAGCCTTTCCACCGGTAATAGTGATAAAAGTGATATGTAATCGAGCCACCTATCGACATTCCAAACGTCATAGTTACCATTTTTTGCTCTCTTTTTATCTAGTATATCATGCATGAGGTCTCGTTAAACCAATTGACAATCTTAATTCTTAATTCTATTCTTTAGAATATGCTTTGATGAAAAAATAAGTCTAAATATATATATATGGGCCATTCCATGCCAATTCGGTCAACGGCTGAACCTCATATTTTTTTTCAGCAGCAATTTTTTATGTTATCCTTCCAACTGAAAAATGCGTGCAGAATTTTTTTTCTGATTTCGAATAGCAGGAGGTCTCGGCCCACTCTGGCCTATGATTCAAAGGTTTTATTGTACATCGTAGTATTTTTAAGAATTTTTTTAGTTTTTAAAATAAAGGCGTTTTTTAGATAGCTTTAATTATTGATAACTCAGATATTTAGATTTAAAAAATCTGAACAAATTTCTGCATGCATTTTTCAGTTGGAAGAATAACAAAAAAATTGCTGCGAAAATAAAATGAGGTTCAGCCGTTGACCGAGTTGGTATGGAATGTCCCATATATACTCGGGGTTACTGTGAGTCGCGCGCTTCGTGCACTCGCAAAACTGGGTTAGATATTGTGAATCTATTTTTTACAATTCCATGGCCAACTAGAAACCATTCCTCAAAATTCCATCGCCAACTTGATACCCATCGGGAATTCCTCCTATATCCCTCAAGAACACCTCCTCTAACCCGCGGGAACACCTCTTCTATCCCACGGGAAATCCTCCTCTATCCCTCAGGATCCCCCCTCTATCCCCAGGACCCCCCCCCCCTCTGTCCCTCAGGACTCCCCTCTATCCCTCCGCAACAGGTGAGCGGTTACCTGCTGCGGTGACCTGACGGTTTGCGGTCAATTTTTCTAAGTCCCTCGATTCTTGACACGGCGGACTTCACGAAAATTCGGGCCGAGGAAGGCCCTTGAAAATCGGTGGGCTTAGAATAAACTGGACTAGAGGCAGCATTCATGGAGGGATATAGAATAATTCGTTACGGGGAGGGACATTTATGGGGGGGATTAGAATAATCCTTACTAGGGGGGCTCAATCATGGAGGGGGGTCTTAGATTATAGTTATAAATATATATATAAACTAGGATTTTATTGTGGCTCGCGCGCTGCGCGCGCTCGCAATCTCCCCCAAAAAAGTGCAATCTCCCCAAAGACCTCTAGGAAGTATAGGAAAGACTCCCGGGAAGTATGGGAAAGACCCCTGGGAAGTATGGGAAAGACCTCCAGGAAGTAAGGGAAAGACTCCCGGGAAGTATGGGAAAGACCTCCAGGAAGTATGGGAAAGACTCCCGGGAAGTATGAGAAAAACCTCCAGGAAGTATGGAAAAGACTCCCTGGGATGTATGGGAAAGACCTCCATGAAGTATGGGAAAGACTCCCGGGAAGTATGGGAAAGACCTCCAGGAAGTATGGGAAAGACCTCCAGGAAGTATCGGAAAGACTCCCGGGAAGTATGAGAAAGACCTCCAGGAAGTATGGGAAAGACCTCCAGGAAGTATGGGAAAGACTCCCGGGAAGTATGGGAAAGACCTCCAGGAAGTATGGGAAAGACCTCCAGGAAGTATCGGAAAGACTCCCGGGAAGTATCGGAAAGACCTCCGGGAAGTATGGGAAAGACTCCCTGGGATGTATGGGAAAGACCTCCAGGAAGTATGGGAAAGACTCCCGGGAAGTATGGGAAAGACCTCCAGTAAGTATGGGAAAGACCCCTGAAATTTTTCTAAGTCCCTCGATTCTTGACACGGCGGCGGCGGCGTCGGCGGCGGCGGCGGCGGCGTCGGCGGCGGCGGCGGCGGCGTCGGCGGCGGCGGCGGCGGCGGCGGCGGCGGCGAGATCTTTTTATAATATAGAGAGATATTAATAGGATAGCGTAAAGAAAAAAAACATTTAAAAAAATGATATTTTTATTTTGCAATTAAGATCATTAATGCAGAGACTTTATTGATTTTTCCACTTGTATAGTTCGGGTTACACCGCTGGACAAAATTAATTTTGCGAGGTACAATACTATTTGTTAGATGACTGTCTGATTTAAGTATGTACATATAAAGTTAAAGACATTTTGGAAACAATATACTCAATTTAAAGTGAATGATTTCTTTGTAGCATTTGCAAAAAATCTTTAATTTGAAATGTCTATACCCGCACTGGATAATATAGTCATAGGAAGACCTTGCGAAGTGAACAATTAACAAAATATTAGCACTGATTAACTTGATAGTGACAAAAAATGATGAAGATAGTAGATTGCCACTAGCAAAACATATTAACATAAATGGCATTAGTTTTTGTAACCAAGATTATCCAGGCATTTTATTTGTCTATTTTGCACTTGTAAAGTTTAGGTTACAGTGCTGTCTAAATCAGGTCCGCAAGGTATTCATTTAGTAAAATGACTCTGTCCGATTGGAATATACAAACTTCTATTGAAGGGCTTTCAAAGGTAATATACTTACATTACAGTAAATGCTTTCTACGCAGTAACTATCGACCAAAATATCTTCGTAGCTATGGCAAAAGAACTTGAAAATGAAATTTCTGTACTGGTACCAGACTGTATCTTTCTAGGAACACCTTGCGATCCCAACTCTGTACACTGGAACAAGCAGAATCTACAAAAGTGTAAACCAACTCAAAACTAGCACCGATGAAATTGATAACAAAAACAAAGATCCATTTATAGGAATGATTTTCTTTTCCTGACCGCTCATTTAAAATATTTCACCTTCTTAAAAAATATACCGTTAGGCGAGAATAAAAGTAGAGCTTTTATAAATAACAATTTTATTTTCTAACCAAAATAATACATTCATATATGTTATCTTTTTACCACTTGTTGCGTTCAGGTTATACCAATGTACAAAACTAAATACGCAATATACAATTCTATCAATTTATAAGATGATTATTCCATCCGAGTATACACATTTCAATTTGGAGAAAGCTTTTGCAGACAATATACACACTTTACTGTAAATGCTTTCTTATGAAGTAGCTATTGAACCAAATATTACGCTTCTGTAAAAGAACTTCAGCGAGACATTCACCTCTTAGAAAGACCCCGGGTAGAAAAAAAGTATCTTGCGAAGAATCTTGAAAAGAATCACGTAAAGGATCCGGAGCAAGATTCTTTCCAGGATTCTTTTCAAGATTCTTTCTATCCGAAAGCGTTCTGAGAATCTTTCAAAGAATCTTCGAAAGAATCTTGAAAACCGTCTTTAAGGGAATCGTGAAAAGATTTCGTCCATTAAACAGAAAAATCGTTGAAAGAATCTTAATGAAATTCTTCAGAGGAATCGAGCAAAACCTGTTGTTTGCTTTCCCTTGGTGTCGAAACAGTACATTTCGGTCCGTCGAAGAAGGGTAAACCCCTCGTGTACAGTCGAACTCAGAACAGCTTTGCAGTCTTATATACGTTCAGGCTTTAAGTCACTTGCGAGAAACGCTTCGAACGCTCGCCATCTAGTGGCATCGTACGAAACTCTGATATTCAATACTCCGCTAGATGGCGAGATTAAAAGATTCTTCACAAGATTCTTTTTTTCTACGCGGGACCTTGCATTACCAATTTTGTACAGTGGAGTAAGCAGGATCTTCAGTATCCCGCGTAAAAATGATGTGTCCAGAATAGAGTCTGGGCAGTCCAGGATGGAGTCTGGGTAGTCAAGAATGGAGAATGGGATTTAATCCGATCCCATTGTCCATCTTGGACTCCATCCTGCACTGCCCAGACTCCATCCTGGACAGATTCCATCCTGGTGTCCACCAGGATCGTGCATACCAGGACCAGGCGGTATCGACCTTGGACACCTTGGTGTCCAGACGGTCGATTTTGGATCGCCAACTAAGGGTAGGCCCCTCGTGTGTAGTTGAACTCAGGACAGCTTTGCAGTCTTTGCAGCTAAGGCTTCAAGTCACTTACGAGAAACGCTTCGACCGCTCGCCATCTAGCGGAACATTGTGCTTCTGTGTTTCATATGATGCCACTAGATGGCGAACGGACGGAGCGTTTTTCGCAAGTGTTTTGAAGCCCTAGCGTATATAAGAATCTGCTAAGTTGTCTTGAGTTCGACTACACACGAGGGATGTACCCTGCGTTGACGGTCCAAAATGGACCGTCTGGACACCGAGGTGTCCAAGGTGGATACCGTCTGGTCCTGGTGTCCACCAGGATGGATTATGTCCAGGATGGATTCCAGGATAGAGTCCAGGATGGAGACCAAAACAGTCCAGGCGAGAATCCAAAGTGGACACCAGGATGGACTCTGCGATTGATTCGCCGAGATTCGCTGATCGTCCAGAGTGGAGTCCAGGAGAGTATTTGGCATCCCAGATGGAGTCCGGGAAAGTTTTTTGAGTCCAGGATGGAATCCAGATTGAGTCCTTTCGGGTGTCGCGGATAGAGTGATGGACTTCGGGATCGGGATTCGAGATTAAAAAAATGGAAAATCTTTTAACGATAAGTCCCTGTGGATATAAATCCATTGCGATAAATGTTTTTCTGGGTTATGGGTATATGTACAAATCACTTTTAACTCTTGTTAATTATATAGATTATATAGATAGTAAGTCTTGACCATAACGAGGCAAGATATTTTATTTTGATAAAGATTAAACCGACACTCAGAGAAATCGTTGTTGTACAGTCAACTATAAAGTGACAACTATTAATTTTTAGTCCATGCAACTAGTAGTAGTAGTAGTAGTAAAACGACATTTTATTGACCTCTTTACAATCTGTATGTATCATTATTATTACTATTACATTATTATTACTATTATTATATAAATATACCAGCGTAGAGGCCAATTGGCCATTGACCGAAGTCCTTCAGCCTGGATGTCAATTCCTTATTAATTATTACACTGAATTATTTTAGTAGAAGAATGGCTATGCAATAATCCATGCAACTATTTTCGTAGTTACGGTAACTATGAAAATAGTTATAGTAACTATTTGATAGTTATGGCAACTATAAAAAAATTGGTCGCACGAACTAATAATGAATAGTTGTCACTTTATAGTTACTAATACCATAATTTTCTCTCAGTGGATGATATTTCAATACCAGGACACAGCTCTCGAGGTTAGTAAGCGAGTTATTTTGAAATGATAAGTGACATGCACTTTTAATTGTATCATTTTTATTCAAGTGATTTAATATTTCATAATAATTTATTACACACCAAAATTTCACAAATATAATACTATATACACTTAAATCCACTGTAATACACTGAAATAGTCACAAAACCGAACGCGAATGACAAGCGTAACATACGAGACCAAAATATAGCAGTCAACAGCTCAGGTGACATGCGTACAGGTGACATGCAGGTGACACGAAAACTTTATTTATGCGTATTTGTGATTTATTTTTTATATTTCCTTCTTTCAGTTATAATTGTATGTGCACGAGTATTCAATAAAAATTCAGTTCACTGTTAAATGATCCCCGGGAACGACACACGAGCGTTATATGAGGCTGATAGCAGACGACACCTCGGTCTACAGGTTTACACTGAACCCATTTATATAAAAAATCGGTGAAATTGACAGGATGGATGCTGAGGTCTCAGAATCGGCAGAACCGATCGGAAAACAAATAGGCGCAATTGAAAACTTATATCGGAATTATATTGTAAACGTGTAATTGAAAATCCATTCCGTAGTTTAGTTTGCGAGTTATATTCGTCTAAAGTTTCGCGCCAAAAATTCTCGAGTATAATAACTAGTAGCTTCGCGCCATCCTCTTAACGTAAGATAAACGACCCTATTTCTAACGCCGATCCGGTTCTTGTCGCGCAACTTTAGAATAGGCGGCTTCCCCCACCATCCCAGAAACAGCCAATAGTAATTCGTAAATGGTAGCGTCACAAACTGCGACACTCGTTAGGTCCTCGTTTACCTTATGGTTTTACATGTGCAGAGTGAGAGGGTTGCCTTACATCGTCACAAACTGGGCCGTTTACCTTACTTGGCGTAATGACGCTACCGCGTCTCTGGATAGGATAAATCGGTTAGATGTGTGAATTCATATTTTGGTTATGGCAACTAATCTTTTCTTTCCGTGTATTATAGAGAGATAATCAAATAAAATTAGTTAAAAAGTGATGGGATAGTTCCAACTCGTGTCAGGATCATATTAAACTATTTCCAGGACTATGCATGGAAATATCGAAACTTTGTTTCCTACGCTCGACAACATCTCAACTACAAGCACCCCCGTGGTCCAACTTGGATATTACAAATTATGTTACAGGCGCAGACACACGCGAAGCGCGCCCGTTCCGGAACACTATCACGAATTTTCGTTACACGTGGAACAGGCAAAAATGCAGCGGTACAAGAGTCTCTGATATAGTACGACTGCACCTACTGTGCGACCTAGCCAGCTCAGTCTCACGTACGCATCCAAGGCTGCGTTCCAAATGACGAGGTGTTTTGTTGTTCGATGCGCTTGCGCAATGGTTTTCGCCGAGATTTACGGTGAACTTGAAGAAGTATAATAAAAGTGGAAAGATAAAAAAACAATTGTTTTATTTATACTGGTACTGAAGTATGAATAATTAGATTACTCATGGATTTGCCTATTTGTAAAGAATTCAAATATTATCCTCGTCTCCTGATCGGACGACAACTATTCACCCTCCTCGCGAGGTACGGCAAAAAGTTGTTGTCCGATCGTGAGGTGGGGATAAAAAATGTTAATACTTTATAAATAGCTAATCCGTGAGAAATCGAAATTCCGATACTTTGGAATTAATAGAAACGAACAAACTGTGTCCCCTATCTTCAACTTTTACTATAATTCTTAAACTTCACCGTAAATCATGACGGAGATTATTGCACATGCGCATCGATCAACGAAACACCTCGTCATTCGGAACGCACCCCAGCAGTGATATAGCGCGACCGCGTTTGGCTTTGAATGCATATATCCTCCTGTGGCTGTCCTATCCATCCATATAAAGTTGACGTATAGTAGGGTAACATGGAACACGGCGTGGCGGGGGGGGGGCGATAGAGCGGTGGTCTCCATCCCCTCACATTCATGAAAAACTGACTGCAATATGCATCCTCGCTGCACACGTTTTACGCACATCGAGGGGGATGCCATCCTCCGTTATATACTCACTTCTACCACGTATTGTTCATTGCACTATATTGTACGATCTGGCGGGGCGAGCGTTGCGACTACAACCGCAGTTTTCCTGCTGAGTTTCATTTCTCCCTGCACGCGATGAAAGGTCGAGATTTAAAAAAGGCGTGAGATGTACGTTGTACAGTTCATCGAAGAAACAAGGATTTAGGAACAACGTGGCAGGAGGTAAGAGAAGTTTCTTTATTCTTGAATTTTCTTTGTTAAAAATGGTAAGAAAATGTTCTACACAAAAATTAAAAGGTGTGAAGTTATGTAACTTTTTTTTAACAATTCACCGCACGGATATTTATAACGAAAAGATTTATTTAATGGAATTTGCGCCGAGAAACACACACCCGGAGAATGTGACTGGGTTGTGTATGGTCAGTTTTATGGCATTACATTTTTTTAAAATGTCTGTTCTCGTGGCAAATTGTGAAATACCATGTTGCGCGGTTATTTGCAAATAAATTCATGTTCATCGACGATTGGTATTGAATTTGAAAAAAAAACCTGTAAACGATCTGGCGGAGCGAGCATTGCGACTAGAACCGCAGTTTTCCTGCTGAGTTTCACTTCTCCCTAACGCGATGAAACCTCGAGATTAATAAAAGGCGTGAGATGTGGAACGCTGTATGGTTCTTCGAAGAAACAAGTATTTAGGAACAACGTAGAAGGAGATCAGAAAAGTTTCTCTATTCCTGAATTTTCTTTGTTAAAAATGATAAGAAAATGTCTACATAATAATGTGACGGTGTGAAGTTAGAAAACTTTGTTAAGAATTCATCACACTGATATTTGTAACGAAAAGTTTGGTTTAATGGAATTTGCGTCTAGAAACACACACCCGGAAAATGTGACTGGATTGTGTATGGCCTGTATTATGATGGATATTTTATAGTATTACATTTTTTTTAAATGTCTGTTCTCGTGGCAAATTTTGAAATACCAAGTTACACAGTTATTTGCAAATAAATTCTTGTTCATCGACGATTGGTATTGAATTTGAGAAAAACCTATAAAATGATTCCGATTTTATGAGATTTAAAATTTTCCCGAAAAATTAGTTCGATACCTCCGATTTTTGTGAATTTCGATGAATGGAACTTAAATTTTATACTGAAGTAGGAAATATCCATTAGTGATTAATTTTGTCAGCTTCGCCAAATTGGTAGAGTGGTCTAGATTTTGTGGGGTATGAATTTTTCAATTTATTTATGATATTGTGGTATTCTGAAGACATATTTCATAAATTCAATAACTTACTTATCCATAATTTAGCAAAAATTTCACTAATTTGCATTGGACCTCGGTTTTCCGCACTTTGAATATGGCGATGACTGTCTCACACTCGAGATATGCTTCGCAAAATTCTATCATTAAAAATTGGCCGAGAATAGTCGCATATGATAACAAATTAATATTAACAATACACAGTCGCTGCCTATATTATATTATACATATACTCAATACCAATTTTCCCTCTAACAATAAATTACGCCAAGAATTTTTGTAATTCAGCTTGCACGGAATTAAAAATTCCAGTACGTTGAGCCCTTTGTATTCGGCAGAAGCGAATTTCAGAGAGGCAAGAAGCGTTTTTCTCTCATTCTCTATTTCTATTCCACTCGTAGTGAGTCGAAATGAACCGCATCCTCGTTGACTCCCGGCACGACGATTCTTGCGGCGAAATATAATTGCGCTCTTTTCCTTCCTCTCTCACTCTCACTCTCTTGCCTCTCTGTTCGCGTTCAGGGATGTTCTTAGCCCGTCGCACAGTTACAGTGAAACAATGAAAAGAAAGATCTCTGATGCAGCTTCTGTCGTTGGTTTTCAACAGACAAAAGCAGACGAGTCATGGAACAAGAAGTGGACGAGGAAACGGAAGAAGCCAGCGGAGAGAAGAAGATGAGAAGGGGAAGGATACTAAAAGAGAAAAGTGAGAGAAATGAGAGACGTTTCTGTCTGCTAGTGGAACTCTTGAACTCTCGATCGATCGACCGGAAGATTAAAGGGTAATTTGGGTATATATATTGTGACGTATTTTTCGTGAGCATAATCGGTAACAAATAAAATCAAATTTTATTCGGGAACTGCATCACGATACAGTCACCTTCGGCCGTCCACTCTCGTTCGCGCATCCGCAAACACGGTGGGCGCCAGTTAATTTTTGTTTCACCGGTATTAACTAACCGGTATGCCCGAGGAATCGAGTTGATCAGGCTCGATTCCAATAAAATCGAAAGCCCGGAGCAAAAGCTAACGATCGAGAACAAATTCAGAGAAAACGGTAGCTTAGTTAATTTTTGGGCTCGCGTAAAATTGACAAACGCAACTGGATGCGCTTGCGAGAGCGAACGGTTGCGGAAATGCACGGCCGCTCAGATTGCTAGATCATGGTAGAGAGGGTCGAGGTTTGGCCCAGTAAATAGCTTTTAAATTTTCAAGAGCTCAAACAAGGAGAACAAACTTCAATATTCTTTAAACAAAAGTTCGAGAACTAATACAATAAATTGTATTATTTAATTAATGCGAGAGCCAGATGAAGCATCGAAATCGTTAACGGTAACAGAAAGTTGCAACGCAACGCGCTCGTATCCACAACTCAACGGTAACTGCACGAATATTCGATGTCACGAGAACTTTAATCGTAGCGATCGGCGCCTTCGATTAAATAATTAATTAAACGAAAACGACTCACCAGAATTATTCCAAATAGATCCGAGGTCCGGTATCAAGCATCCCATAGGAATCTCGAAAAACCAGGAGTGCACTATTGCACTACATTGAACGGGAACTTTGGTTTTATTCACTTGAATAAAACTCACGAGAACGAGAACATACGCGATAAACTATACACTAAGTATTATCCGAAGTACGCGAACGACGCGAAGACGCGCGCGCGAGCGACAAAAATACTGTCAACACGGGAGCTCTATTTAAACTCGAAGCACCTCGGCGGTGTCCCGAGAAAGACTGATTGTCTCCAGCAATCATCGAAATCTCGTCATAATAATTATTAATCCCTCCCAAAATCCCTTACTCGAGAACTACTGCCCTCTCCCTCGAATCACCTCGTAACTATATCGGGAACGCAAATCATGCCGGTAACATTTTCGAAATCTATACAATCGCCTCCCTTAATGCTTCGCGCGAGAACGGGCCTACTTAGCACACTTGTGCACTACACTGCAACAGGATGCACCATCCTTTGCCACCAACGAACAAAACTCCACCCGTTCTCTAACGCAATACATTATCTCAATAGGGCGCCGGATTTACACCGGTCTATAACTAATCGCAAGACTCGTTCGGTGACTCTTGTCTGCCGGGCTGCTCGTTTCTTTGAGCTCTCATCCTCGCGACAGATTTGAGTGCACCGATCTACCGAAACTTTACAACAATAACAAAACCTAAGAATTATAATTCTTAGCTAAACCGAGACCGTAAATTCGAGGCAAAGCAGCTCGAAAACGCTGAAAAATAGCAAGTAACTATAACACAAGCCCTTGTGATCGTGATTACCAAAAAATCACGTCACAATATATATATATATATATATATGGGGTGGGGGTGGGCTAAAGGCTTTGGGCTAGCCCCACCCCTTTCCGCCAAGCACCGCGCCCGAATTATTCTAAGTCCTTTTCCAAAAACATAGGTCCCCCAAGGCTGCGGGCACGTTGGGCGGGGGGGGGGGGCACCCTCCGGGGCGGGCGGGACACCCTCTGGGGCGGGCGGGACACCCTCTGGGGCGGGCGGGACACCCTTCGGGGCGGGCGGGACACCCTTCGGGGCGGGCGGGGCAACCTTCGGGGAGGGGGGCACACTTCGGGGGGGGGGGGGGGGCACCCTTGGGTTGGGGGCGTTTGCGAGCGCGCGCAGCGCGCGAGCCACAATAAAATCCTAGTATATATGGGTCATTCCACGGGATTTCGCACAAAAAAAACCCGACCGACTCCAATTTTCGCCTAATTTTTTTATATTGTTGACTATGTCAAACGGTGCATCTGTGAATTTTTTGAGAATTTTATTCTTATATTTCAACGAGCCATAAAATAAAAGGTGAAAAAAATGAAAAAAAATCTGACGTCAAGTGGAATAATGATATCGACAAAAATAACTAGGTCAAAATTATTGTAATTCAACACAGTTTACGGTAAAAATAATCAAAATAAAAAATAAACATAACTTCTATTTTATTTATGTCTTTTACCAAGAAAAGGTACCATTTCGCTAATTTGGCCCCCTCCGATTTCAATACAAAAAATCACGAATATACTACATGGAGTTCCAAACATTTTAAGCACAAGCCCAAGATGGAGAACGCATTTTACCCATTTTTAAAAAAATATTTCGGGTAATTGATTTTTTTAATTTTCTTCCAATCTTCTGCGTATTTTTTTATGTAATTGGTAATATTAAAAGGAGCTTATGTGATTTTTTTCATAATTTTATATGTAGATGTATTCGATTCATTAAATGTAATGTAATGTAATAAGTCGCCACTCGCGCCTGCGCGCGGCGCTTCTATATAATGTATGTACGTGAATACGTGAATCGAGATTGTGTGAGTGCGTTAAACACGAAAAACTTTGAAAAGACCAGATATCAGCGATAAATGAACCGATTTTCTTGTGACAGGTCTCATTCGAAAGGAAAAAAAAATAGAAAATATTGATCATGATACACTTTTCGTTCGCGACATGTGGTCAGAGATAATACGTCGGTAAATATAGGTTGGGACATTTAAAGTTGTGTGAGTGCGGCCGTACGGGAGGAACATAAAGTCGCTCGGCGAAAATTACTAAGATGCCAGATATCAGCATTAAAGAAACCGATTTCCTTGCCGCAGGTCTCATTTGAAAGAGAAAAAAAAAATATATTGAACCTGACACATCTTTCGTTCTCGACGTGTGGTCAAATATAATTCGAGTTATAATTTGAAAACGGCCAGTGAGTGGCCGCCTTCGGAATAAATAGAGTAGCAGCGGGGACCGTCGCGCCAGGAGTAACAGCCCGTCCAGTCAGACAGACAAATCGTAGTGTGAAGGCAACATTAATTTCTTTTTTAACTTGGCGTCGAGTCGCTACCGCGACTCTTGATAATCTTAATCAAACTCAAAGCAGGTAATATTACCACCATACGGGTAATTTGTAATGTTGCTATGATTGCCCTTTGACACATTGGTACATCACTATTGATAAGACATTAGAAATGAACAAAACTAATTTTTAGCATTCATGCTACGCTTGAGTGTGTTCGGGCTTCGTGAATTCGTAGTCGGTCGGGCCCGCCGATCCCCTCTCTTCGAAGCCACTCCTTCCATGCCACCGTTTGCCGAGCTCGGAAGCCGAACGGGCAGGCGACGCGGCTGAGAACCGTCGCTTTGACGCGCACGCGCCTGACGGGTGTCTAGTTTCACCTGAACCTCACTGTATGTTGAACAACATGTACTTGACTTGCTGCGGATATTTTTAGTTTTTTTCACAACTATTTGTGCTGATACATTTTTTATGTCTCAAGTTTTTGAAACACTGTTTTTTATTGGGGTGTTGATACCACTCACGTACATGTTCTTGTCTCAATTTTTTTACCCATTGTGTTTTTTGGGGGGATTTCAACACTTTTTGCAAAGTCTATATTGAATCATCAATCCTTGGTTCATCCAAAGAGAATAAAAGAGGATAACATGTTATAAAAGTAATGTGTTTTTCAAATAATTAATAATAATAAAGCATTGATTTAGTTTAAGTTTTCTACTATAAACTACAACGATCTTTCCATATTAGTACATTTATAGAATTGAGACTATAAGTGTCCTCAAAATCCTCATAACATCCTCAAAATCACAGTCAGAATCCTAAAAACACTGCCACATTAAAAAATGGTATAAATATCAAGATGAAAATTGTAGGTTTTTTTTCATGGAGAACTACAAAATCAGCAATACAGATCATTTTGATTAATGTCATGTGATGTGTGCTATCGTTATTATTTCAGGACCTGTATATAATTACGACTGACAGCTTTCATGGCTTTTCTAGGTGACTTTGTTATTCTATTTAAATTTGGAAAAAAAAATGTATATTACAAAGGTCACACCACCTCTGTTTGTTCCAATAATTTATCTTAATAAAAATTGACTTTTTCCTGGACAATGTTAAGAAAGTGCAGATTGCGAAAAACATTAATCCACAAATCCAAGTTAAACTCGAATAGACACTAACTTTACCAAATTTATTTAAAAATGAAGCTTGTTACACATATAAATTTACTACACTTTATTAATTAATTTTTTCTCAGTTCTCATAACTTCTCTTATAAAAAAATCCAGTAGTTCATCGAATGACATTGTGAGCTCAGAGTCAATCATGAAGCAACGAATAAAACTCACAGAAATCACCAAATATAAATCATCTTTTTTGCTGTATGGTGTTGGTTGCAGGTTCGAACAAACTATAGTACACAAATTTCAGTTAATTACTGAATAACCACTGATTTTTATGAATATATTAAACAATGAAACTTGTTACATATATAAATTAATAAAACTTGTTACACATAGAAATTGAAAAACACTTTATTATTCCTGTATCAGTTGTGATAACTTGTCAAACCAAGCGACTCAGCACCATACCAAATGACTTTGGGAGATTGCGTATGATTGAATTATGCTTAAACAAATAGAAACCACTAAATTTCACCAGATAACATTAGAAGCTTTATAGTAAATAATCAACCAACAAACATAGAAAGTCACTGAATTTAGTACATAAACATACAATATGGCTAGATGATGTTAAGTGTCATTATGAGGTTGCATTAAAAAACTGGATTACGCAAATCTCGGTTAATGACCGAAAAACCACTGATTTTATTAAGTTTATTAAAAAAATAAAACTTGCTATGCATATAAATTGAAGATCACTCTATAATTAGTATTTCTGTATTAGTTTTGATATTTAATTTCACCAAGAGGCACATTATTTCACCGCATGTCATTGGGAGCTTGAAAATCAATCACAAAGTAGCAAAAAATAAAAAAAACTTTAATAAACCTTATTACACTATAAAAATTATCACGTATAGGAATAACAAAATCCTTCTTTTATTCATGAATGATAAAATAGTCTCATTAAAAATCGGGTATTATGTTACATGATATTATAAGGTTAGGATACAAAACAAGATGATTGACTAGTCAAGAAAGCTTACAAATAATAAAGAACGACTGAATTTATTGAAACAGTTCAAAAACCATCACTGCATATAATAATAATATCATCACTTTTCAGATCAAATGATTCACTGGTGCCAATACTAGCAAAGACTGATATAGCCTCCGAAACTAAGTGAATAACTGAATATATAACCACTGAATGTCAAAAAAATAGTAACACATTTATATATTACTTCTGTTTAAAAAAAAATATAAATTACAATTAATAATATTATAGAATCCCGTCTGTGCGAACTAGGATCCCGTCTGTGCGAAAAACGACTGAATTTTTTGAAATATTTCAGACAAGTTTCGAGACATAAATCACGATATCATCGTACTGAAGAAAGGTACGAAGGTCGTTTTAGTCTCAAACGAAATATTTTTTGCTGCAGTATCTTATTATATCTAAAAAAATCTTCAAAGCGCTATCATTTGATCAATATAACATATTTACCTCGAAAAATAGTGGTTAAAACGAGTTGCTTCGAGTAAAAGATACTGCGGCAGCGTCTTGTAAAATGTACTTGTCTCAAGACGCTACCGCGTCTCTTGATAAAAAGATATACGCCGCCGCCGCCGTGTAGGATAGTCCCTCATGGGCCCCCGAGCCTGGATTATTGTAAGTCCATCAAGGGCCCTCGAGCCTGGATTATTCTAAGTCCCTCAAGGGCCCTCGAGCCTGGATTATTCTGAGTCCCTTATATATATTTTGCTGAGGCTTTGCGAGCACGCGAGCCGCAATAACCCTTTGATAACGATATTAAAAAAAAAGATCTCGCCGCCGTCACCGGCGCCGCCGTGTCAAGAGTCCAGCAGTCTGGAGTCAAATGGCACACTCAAGCGGGAATTTTTCTATGTCCTCCAAGTGCCCCCAAAGCCTGGATTTTTCGGAATTTCCCAAGGGCTTATATATAATGCATTCCATGTCAAGTGGAACATTCTTACCCGAATTTTGCGAAGTCCCCCAATAGCTCCAAAGCCCGAATTTTTCGAAGTCCCTAATGGAGCCCGAAGGCCCTATATTTCTAAGTACTTTATATGAATATTGAAAACGAAAATGAAGTAATGTTGTCACATGAAAAAGAGTCACAAAAAGTAATCACCCAATTAAATGCTGATCAAAGATATATATTTGACCGTATAACTAAAGGTAGTCAAAAGATGATTTACATTGATGGGCCTGGAGGTACAGGAAAAACTTTTCTTTATAAAGCATTAATTTATTATTTCTCTGGAAATGGGAAAAAAGTACTGGCTATGGCATAGACAGGCATTGCGTCGATTTTACTGCCGGGAGGAATGACAAGTCATAAAACATTTAAATTGCCTTTGGATTTAAGCAGTATAGAGACTTTATTTTTAAAATATGAATCTGAAAAAAAGAGGTTAAGAGAATGTGATGTTATAATTTGAGATGAAGGCTCTATGATTCCTAAAAAGGCATTATATATTGTTGACAAAACTCTTCGTGATTGTTGCAATATCGAGCTCCCATTTGCAGGAAAATAGATTATATTGGGTGGTGGTCTTCGGCAAATTCTGCCGGTTGTTAAAAACGGCACAAAGTTTAATAGTAGTAGAAGAATTTTATTGGAGAGACGTATACAATATCGGTGTTGTGAGATATATTTAACTTTTTTTTTATCGCGTTCTTAGTCCAATTGGCCATCGACCGGAGTCCTTCAGCCCGTGATTTAAAAAAAAAAATTTATTTTGGTTTTTTTTTGTTTTTTACTTATTATTCAGTAGTAGCCAAAGCTGTTAGTATTTCTAATATTGTATGGGTAGGAGATTTACATCTAAAAATAATATTGTTGGGACGGCTGTTATATAATGTGGAGATCGATTCTAGTTGAGTGAGGGCAAATTTCGTACTTAGTTTCTCGGTTCTTTCAAGTATTGGAGACACTCGCGTAGATTCGTAGAGTAGAATGTTCGACGGATTATGGAGAGGATTGTTAGGGTGTCTTATTTTAGTTAGTTTTCTTAAGGCTATCGTTTCGGCTGTTTGGAGGTTTCTTTTCGCTGGGTTGCTGCAGTTCATAAAGAGCGGGTGTGCGTATTCGAGAAGTGGTCAGCATATGCATTTGTAAATTTTAGTGGCTTGTTCTATTGTTGTCTGTTTATTTTTGTATGTGAGTTTACGGAAGTGGCCAGCCCGGGCGACTGTTTTCGTTTTCGCTAGTTTTGTATGTGCCTTCAAGTTCAGTTTGTTGTCAATTATAAATCCCAGATATTTAGCAGAAGTAACCGGGTTTATATTGTTGTTGTACATGGTTAGGTGGGGTGAAGAGTTTGAGATCGTATGGTTAAACAATATGAGTTTTGATTTCGTCGGGTTAGGTTTGAGACGCCATTTGTTAACCCAGGATATGCATTTTTCTGATAGTTCTTGGAGAGCACCGCACGCTGCTTCCGTCGTTTTTTGTGAGCGATCAGCGCCGTATCGTCCGCGTATTGTATGATGTACAGATTGGGGTCTATGAATGTTTTGTCTTGTAGTTCGTAATTGTAAATGTCATGACAATATAAACTATATAATAGTGGTGAGAGGGGCGAGCCCTGTGGTACTCCTTGTTCAGGGGAGAAGCTATCGGAATATGTGTTTTCAATTTTGATTTGCAGCCTGCGATTAGTAAGAAAGTTGTGTATTATAAGTAGGAGATACGGTGGCAATCTAGGGACTAAAGTTTGTATATCAGGCCTTTATGCCACACACTATCGAACGCTTTGTTAATATCCATGAATAGTGTTGCGGTGTGCTTGTTGGATAGTTTTGCTGTTTGTATGTTCAAAGTTTAATATTATCAATGAAACAATAAAATTTTCACATATATGAAATTTATTTATAAAACTAAAGTTAAAACAAATGCGTTCAAGCGATACCAAATTTTCTGCATTTTTACTAAAAATTGGAAAAGGCAATATAGATTCATTAGAAATACCAAAAGATTGGAAAACTAATGACATTTGTACAGCCATATATGGTTCCGTAATTAACGAAAAAGATGATTTATCAAATCGTGCTATTTTAGCCTGCCATAATGATGATGTTTATCGATTAAAAGACAAAATATTAGAAAAAATAAAAAACAAAAAGGGTATATTACAGTATTGACTATGCCAAACACAAAGGAGTTGATCAGGCCGATAGTGATGTTGATTTAAATTATCCAATAGAATATATTACTTTTTTTTATTTTTTATTTTTTTTTTTTATTTTTTATTTTTTTATTTTCATTCTTTCCGTGGTATGGCTTCAATCGCCTTTTACCGCCCTTCCAACCCTTACTCCTATCACTCCCTACCCGCACTTCACTAAGGTAACCTAACTTTCCAATGCGTCCGCAGCCGACTTTAGTTACACTGTACCGCATTTGCCATGGGTACGGGAAAACTGCGGAAAACCCGTACCGGTACAGACGGCCGTATATTCTTCTGATTTCCCGGTGTATTCACGAATGTAACTTACTTAAGTGTAAACACCGAGATCTCAGAAAAACTGACCTCCCGCTCACTGATTGATGTGCCAGCCGGTGCATGGCTAAACGGTCACTCATCCAAGTTATGACCGCAAACAATGCTGCTTAACTCGGGGGACCGCCAGAGCTGCACACCGACCGCACAACCACCAGTGCCGGTTTATCCAATAGAATATTTAAATTCATTGAGATTTCCAGAGCTACCAGTTCATAAATTAACGTTAAAAGTTGGAGCAACTGTAATGCTCATTAGAAATTTAAGTATAAAAGAAGGATTATGTAATGGAACAATAATGAAAATTATTGGATTATATAAATTCAATATAAAAGGAGAAATAATTACAGGTACGCAAGCAGGTAAATGTGCTTTTATCCCAAGAATAATATTAGATACTGGAAAATTTTCTTCTCTTCCATTTATTCTATATCGAAGACTATTTCGTAATGACAACACATGACACCATACGAGAGAAAGCGCAATTAGAATTCTTTAAGCGATACCTGAATCTTCCAAGATGTACTCCGGGATTTTTAGTGCGTATGGAGCTAGGGATTCGTAATGTGGCTTGGGAGGTCATAAAATTAACGATAGGATGGATCATTAAAATTTAAAAAATGAGTGATTGTCGCTTCCCGAAAATCTGCCTTCGCCGCCTAGTACATCTGGCCAATCAAGACGATGTTAAAATACAATTCAACTGGATCGCCCAGTTGCGAATTGCCCTGGGTCGTGAAGCCTGTGATCACCTATTATCTAATCTCAACGCAACTTACTGGGTCCAAAATATGACGGGAACTCTAGAGGCATTTGAAAAGCGACTCAAACAAGCCGACCTCGAGAAATATCTGCAGTCCGAGAATTCCCAATTAGATTTCCCTAGATCTATTGGAGACAATTACCGAAACTTCTATCCAGTAAGAGGTCGGCTTGACCACATCAGGGCCAAAACTCAACTTAGACTAGCCACCAGATACATTAGAAGATTTATTATATGTAAAACGGTATATCAGATGGATCCGACTCAACTTTGCCTTATCTGCGACAAACAGGAAAATGAAACGCTAGAGCACATAATGCTCTATTGCTCAATCTATGCGCCATTTAGGGAACACTACCTTTTGCCACGATTTAAAGGGAACTTAACCGCAAAGGAAAATATGATTCATCTACTAAACCAAAATGATGCGGCGAGCCTAAAGGCGCTTTTTATGTTTAGAATAAGATCTTTTAGAATAAGATCCTCGTTGTTGAATGACTAAGATTTGTGTCTCCTAATGTTCTAATGTTAAAATGGAACTTCCCCGCACTATGAATTGTATGTATTCTATATGTGTGCGTAATAAAGATTATTATTATTATTATTATTATATATCGAAGACAATTTCCTATTATTCTGGCATTCGCAATCACTATTAATAAGTCTCAAGGACAAAGTTTAAACAAAGTTGGTTTATATTTCCGAAAACCTTTATTTTCTCATGGACAATTATACGTGGCATTGTCAAGGTGTAAAAATGCAAAGTTTTCCAATAATACATGCATATGTGTGTGTCTTTTAATATTTCTATAATCAGTGGCGGCTGTGCGCCAATCTATAATCAGTGGCGGCTGTGCGCCAATATGATTTATCTGGCGGCTGTGCGCCAATATTATTTATCTGGTGGCTGTGTACCAGTGGCGGGGGGGAGCGCAGGACGGGAGGGGGGGGGGCAACCCCCCCCCCCCCCCGGAGCTGGCGCGCGAGGCGCGCAGGCGGCGACGCCCCTCTAGTATATCTCTCTATATTATAAAAAGACCTCGCCGCCCCCGCCGCCGCCGCCGTGTCAAGAATCGAGGGACTTACAATAATTCGGGCTCCGGGCTTGGCGGAAGGGGGTGGGGCTAAAGACTTGGGGCTAGCCCCAGGCCCCGGGGCTAGCCCCGAGTCCGAATTATTCTAAGTCCCTCGATATCAGGGGGGTCTGTGAGACCCCGAGCCCGAATTATTAAAAGTCCTTTTCCAAAAACATAGGTCCCCCAAGGGTGCGGTGCAGCCATTGGGGGGGGGCACCCTTGCGGGGGGCACGCTTGCGGGGGGCACCCTGGCGGGGGGCACCCTTGCGAGAGGCACCCTTGGGTGGGGGGCGATTGCGAGCGCGCGCAGCGCGCGAGCCACAATGCAATCCTAGTATATATATACATATATATATATATATATGAGTTTCTTACATATATGAGAATTAAAAAACACAAGTTTTTTAAAACACTAGAAAAAATTCTATATATATCTATATATGAGGTCGCGAAACTCATATATATATATATATATACTAGGAATTTATTGTGGCTCGCGCGCTGCGGGCGCTCGCAATCGCCCCCCACCCAAGGGTGCCCCCTCCGCAGGGTGCCCCCTCCGTAGCCCCCCCCCCCCCCCCCCCCCGAAGCGTGCCCCCCCAAGGGTACTCCCCCCCAAAGGTGCCCGCAGCCTTGGAGGACCTATGTTTTTGGAAAAGGACTTAGAATAATTCGGGCTCGGGGCTTGGCGGAAAGGGGTAGGGCTAGACCCAGGGGCTGGGGCTGGCCCCAAGCCTTTAGCCCCACCCCCTTCCGCCAAGCCCTGAGCCCGAATTATTCTAAGTCCCTCGATTCTTGACACGGTGGCGGCGGCGACGGCGGCGGCGGCGGCGGCGAGATCTTTTTATAATATAGAGAGACAATTTTTTTGACTCTAGAATTTTTTTTAGTGTTTTAAAAAACTTGTGTTTTTTAATTACTTAAAATTTGATTTTCTCAAAAAGTACGTCAAAAATTTTTTTTTTTATAGTAAATTCTGTGTCCAAAAATAAATTTTTTGAGCCTAGGCCCAGAGTGGGGCGTGTGCTAGATTAGCAGCTAAAAATAAAACAGAATTTAAATAAATGTAAAACAATACCCCAAACTCGAATCTATATAAAAACTATAAAAAAAATATATGTCCAATATGAACCGTCAGCAGTGGACGCCCGGTCGGTGTGTGGCCTCGGCGGTCCCCAGAATTAAGCAGCATTACTTGCGGTCATAACTTGGATGGGTGACCGTTTAGCCTTGCACTGATTTGCGCGCCAACTGCTGAGCGGGAGGCAGTTCTTCGGAGTTTCTAATGTATTGTCATACAGTAGAAACTCAGTAAAAATAAAGCCGACTGTATCGGCCAGGTTTTCCGCAGTTTCCCTGTGCCCTCGTGCAAATGCGATGGAATGGGGAAAAGGGGAGAGAGGAAACGTAAAAGCCTCAAGAAGGCATATGGAAGAAACCAATAATAAAAAATAAAAATAAATAATACATATCCAATATGTAACATTTTGGCGCTTTTCCTACATTGGCATATATGACAATTCTGTGTATTATATGTATATGCAGCGTATACATCGTTTCTACGAAAAATATATACTTATACTTATTAAATTAAACGGTTTTGTGAATACATGTATGTAGGATGTAAATCTCATATATGAACAATATGTGGGGTTTTATGAGAACATGTGTACGGCATATTTATTGTGTAGATAAAAACTGTGAATTCTTTTATGTATGTATGTATGTATGTATGATTTATTGTCTTGTGGGGTAAGCTCCCCATGACAAGGGAAAGCCATTTACATTTTTCGTTTTACAAGCCAGTCTTATCCAGTTAGTTACAATACTTTTAAACCTAATTACCGACTAGTTTTTCTTATTATTTTATCTTATTTGTCGTTTACAATCACATAAAATCTATTTATACCCGTTGATTTTTCTTTTAATTCTATTTTAATTTTTCCTTTTTAACGCGTTTTTTCATAAAACCTATTCGTTTCGGCAGAATGCCCTTAGCGCCATAGCTCCTGTCATATAATAAAATAAATCGTTCGTTGCCGCTATTTCATGGTTATCGAGGAGCGCAATTAAACTATCCCTTTCAGTAAAGTATTTCCTTATATATCTATCTCTTAAGCTTTCGTATATTGGGCAGCTTAAAATGAAGTGTTCTAGTGTTTCGGGCTTATGAAGGTTACATATGGAGCAATTTTTGTGTGGGGAAAGCTTATATATTATCCCGTTCCAGGTGAACCGACAATTGTGTTCATTTGCCAGCCTGGCCTGCGCTTTGATTTTAATTTTCGCAAGTGGGCACCGGTGGCTAAGGTATTTTGCCCCTTCGCAATCCAGACTTCTAGGAATAGGAATTTTGGAATTTAGGTTCTGCCAATCTTGTAAGTCTTTTGCTCTAAACATTATTTCGAATTTTTTTAACACTTCACTTTCTCTGGCTATCCAGTGGTTTGCAGACACACTCTCCAAAATATCTTCGCAGTTTATTTTTACTAACCATTCCTTTAATTGGCACACCCAGTTGCATTTGGGGTTTGGAATCGCCCCAGAGTCAGCGGTAAGAGCTTCCCCTGGATCTCGTCCCAGCGCATCCAAACACCGTTGATTTCGATTTTTTTGGTGTGCAACTTTGTGTGTTTTTTACTGCTTTCGTCCTTGGCGATGTCCCGGAGCTTTTTTTGAGTTTTCCTTTCCTCCAATGTCAGGTCGCTGTCCACGTAGACGCGGCTGTTTGCGAGAACCGTGCGCTTGTTTTTCAGGATCTTCAATTTTTCGTCGAAATTTGACAGTTTAACTTGAATGAGTGCCGCCCTTCCACCAATCTTGCGTGCGTCCACCACCGCTTCGGTGGCGTGAAATTTTTCGGTAAGGAACGTTTCCACTTCTTCCTTCAGGTCGTTACCCGTCGGTTGGAGTCCCTTGACAATGATATTGTTTTTCCTCTCCTTTTTTTCATCACTTTCCAGCCTTCGTGCGATCTCGTTGAATCTCGCGAGCGTGCTGTCCGGGATTTGGTCAGCCGATCTACCCACGTTGGCCTGAGTATTGGCGGATTTTTCTTCCAAAACTTTGAGTCGCTCCTCGTGATTTGATTTGTGTTCCGAAGGGATTGGTGTGCTGATCTTGGTTTGGAGGGCATCTATTCGTGCGTGAATCGCAGCCTCCGACTCGCCTCTCGCTGCTTCTTTCGCTTTAATTTCGTCTCGAAGCTGTTGTATCTCCTCCTTTATAGCTGAATTATTTACCGCGATTTCCACTTTCAGCTCAGAGAAGTTTTTTAGGTTTTCCATTCTCATTGCCTCAATCGCTCTTAAGATGTCGTAGGACCCTGCGTTGTTTTGCTCCGCGGGTGTTCCATTTATTTGCGCCTGAGACGTCGTGGTTTGGTCGTCAGAGTTTTGCATTGTGGGCGAATTTTGCTGCAATCGGCTGTTCGGGGGAGTACGTTTAGTTAAATTACTCCTTTTTGTGATCTGCTCTTCGGGCTCAAGGTCTTCTGGGGTTTTTGCATCAATTTGGAAAAACATACGTTTTCCCGAATTTTTCCCTTCATTTGTGCATTTCGGCGTACTAACGAAAAGTGGCAGTTTCTTCGGCCTACCTCGAGGCGTGCGGGTCGCGGCTGGTGTGTTGCTGTTTATTTTGACCGCTGACGATAATATAGCTCGCAGATTTATAGGGAGATTCGAAGACGTGTCGTAAGTCGTTTCGCTCGGGTCCTCAGAGATGTCAACACACTTCGATGGGGTCAGAGGCATTTCGTCGCCTCGGGGCAGGGGGAAATCACTAACCTCCAAAAAAATGTTTTTGTTCGGTGGGCTCCGTATTCACAACTCCCGGCACTTTAGATAAGAGCGATATTTCTCACTTGGGTACCACGGTTTTAACTTTCACTTGAACGTGTTTGTTTGACTGTAGGTTTTTTAGAACTACGATTTATTGTTGAATTAGTCGGACGAGAGACAGCAAGCTGATTGTGTCGCTCGCTGCCAATATGGCTCCCCCGTGAATTCTTTTATAAAGGCATATATGCGACATGTAAGTCGCATCTATGATGAATTATACACGGCTTTGTGAATACATATATATACAGTACGTAAACTGTAGTTGAGACCGCTACGGAACCATAGCGTTTGCCCATATGAAAATGCTAACCTTACTAAAATGCTAAGGATCATACATTTCGTAAATTGATTGTACAGTTGGTATCGGGAAACCTTTAACGAATTACGAATGCAGTATCTTAATACACCGAAATAAATGTTCGATTGTGACAACTACGTTTCCAAAGTGCTGTACACAACCCGCGCAGAAAAAAATAATCCAGGATCGAGTCCAGGATGGAGTCCTGGATGGATTCCAGGATGGAGTCCCGGATGGAATCTTGGCAGTCCAGGCTGGACTACATCCTGGACTCTTAGCCGACTTCCGCTTTTAATCCGATCCAGAAGTCGGCGGACTCCATACCGGATTCCATCCTAGACGTTCCGCGAATCTCGGCTGCTCAATGGCAGTATCCATCCTGGTGTCCATTTTGGATTCTCGCCTGGACGGTCTCACCGTCCATCCCAGACTCCATCCTGGACGGTCCGCGAATCTCGACTGTCCGACGAAAGAATCCATCCTGGATTGTTTTAGACTCCATCCTGGACGATCCGGGTGTCCACCAGGAGGTTGACATCAGGACCAGACCGTGTCCACCTTGAGCACCTTGGTGTCCAGAGGATCCATTTTGGATCACTCTTACTACGTCAACGGAGGGTAGACTCGTGTGTAATCGAACTCAGGACTTGAAGTGACTTGAAGCCTGAGCGTATATAAGACTGGAAAGCTGTTTTGAGTTTTACTACACACGAGGCCTACCCTCCGTTGACGTAATAAGAGTGGTCCTACATGAATCGTCTGGACACCAAGATGCCCAAGGTGGACACGGTCTGGTCCTGGTATCAACCTCCTGGTGGACACTCGGATCGTCCAGGATGGAGTCCGGGATGGACTGCGAGACAGTCCAGGTGAGAATCCATACTGGACACCAGGATGGATTCTGCCATCGGACAGCCGAGATTCGCGGACCGTCCAGGATGGACTGCGAGACAATCCAGGCGAGAATCCATAATGAACATTAGGATGGATTCTACCATCTGGCAGCCGAGATTCTCAGACCGTCCAGGATCGAGTCCGGGATGGACCGCGGGAAAGTCCCGGCGAGAATCCATAATGTACACCAGGATAGAT
The DNA here is from genome assembly GCA_963970395.1 of Ephialtes manifestator. Lineage (NCBI taxonomy): Eukaryota > Metazoa > Arthropoda > Insecta > Hymenoptera > Ichneumonidae > Ephialtes > Ephialtes manifestator. The sequence goes on from OZ019977.1 coordinate 406,890, forward strand.
TCTGCCATCAGACACCCGAGATTCGCGGACCATCCAGAACGGAGTCCCGGATGGACTGCGAGGCAGTCTAGGCGAGAATTCATAATGGACACCAGGATGGATTCTGCCATTGGACAGCCGAGATTTGTGCCCATCCAGGATGGAGTCCGGGATGGACTGCGAGACAGTCCAGGCGAGAATCCATAATGGACACCAGTATGGATTTTGGCATAGGACAACCGAGATTCGCGGACCGTCCAGGATGGAGTCCGGGATGGAGTCCGCCGACTTCCGGATCGGATTAAAACCAGAAGTCGACTGAGAGTCCAGGATGGAGTCCCGCCTGGACTACCAAGATTCCATCCCGGACTCCGTCCTGGAATCCATCCGGGACTGCATCCTGGACTCCATCCCGGACTATTTTTTTCTGCGCAGGAAGGTCTCACATATTAGTTGCCCCAACCATATCGAATAGTAACCTCAACTATTCACATGATTAGTTCTCATGGGATTAGTAAGCTTAACCATTCCAATGGTTAGGACTACTTCGAATCGTTGGGACTAACATTCGAATCGTCGGTATTACCGTTCGAATTGTTGGTACTACCATTCGAATCGTTAGCACTACCATTTGAGTTGTAAGGGAAATAGAATAGTCGATTAGTGGTGACAACTCATTTTTTGGTTACAGCAACTAATCTTTCTTTCCCGTGTAAAATATTAGAAAAGAAAGACTGTGGCCTTCTATGATTGCAGATTTCACATGAATGTTGGGTTCAGCCGACCTTTTACATGCTTGATTTGTGTTCGATTTTTATCCCATCGGGAAGTATTAGAAATTTGCTCTGAAACTCACATTTGGCGGGGCTCTACCTATCATACATCCTTAACTGAAACTTCTGCAAAAAGATAATACAGTAAAAAAACCGAATATCAAATAATTGTGGACCTTCTTCTCTACTCGGAGTTTTATATATACCCCACGAAACAATTAAAATAACTTTTTTTTTACTACCGTGATAAAAAATATAAAAATAAATAAGGGTCGAGGAGAGTCTATGAGCAAGTTGAGATCCGACATATTTTCATTCCAGTGACCTCGACACGCAGCTCCAATTTCAGAGTAGAAAAGTCTCAACTTTCTTTCGAATTCGTAACGAGAGACCCGGGAGTGTAGTAGAAGGTTTCGTAGAGGACAGGACAGCTTGTGGCACGTAGAAACGAGAGGAAGAAGAGCGACAAGAAGCATTTTCTTTGCCAGCTCAGCGTTCACTCTTCCTTCATTTTACTCAGAGCCAACGAGTCTGTAAGAATCTGACGAGCCACCAAAGTTCTCTAGGCAGTTGAACGTTAGGCCCCGCATATTATATCCGATGGGAAGATCGACTTATCCAGAGAGACGGTCGTTCGGGTAATGAAGTGCCACATCGGTGACGGAAGACGAACGATGCGCGAGGGATAATACTGAGCATCGAGCGATAGCTACGCTTGCAACGGCAGCAACGGCTTCACTCCCGTTATATCCCCAGACCGCGTGATTAATTGCACGATTTGAGAGCGAAGTGCTGACTGCAGAAACTGACGGGGAATTCTTCGCGAGCTTACGGCAGCCTTCCATCTTTGTACGACTAACTCCCTCTCCTAAACTCTCCTATGACCCACTCAAGCCAAACGGAAAAATGAATAACAATCGATCAATAAAATATATTGTAAGGGCTGTATATTGTACTTTGGAAAACTGTTTGAAAAATCGTCAACATTCTCTTATTACCTCCTTTTTTTAAATGCACGTCAACATTGTGACGAAAGTAGGAGGAATTTTATAAAAGCTATCGTTTGAATTCATTTTTTCGCAGATTTTTGGTCGATTACGTTTTGTTGGTCCTCACTGTCAATTCGGCCGGAAGTTTACTATCAATCATAGCTTGTGAAGAATGTAAAGGTGTGGTATATTTAATATAGAAAAAAACGAATATCGATTGAAGGTATAACAAAATTAAATTAAAGGTGGATTGTTTGATAGAATATATCGTATGCGCTATAGCATCTGAATATGTCAAAATTCTTTGACCGTACGTTGACATTGCCTTTCTTATAGGCACTCACAAATGCTCAGATATACACTGAAAGAAAAAAGTAGTTATGGCTACCAATTCCAGCATATGCTGCGCCCCGTAATAGTTACCAAAAGTAAATCGGAATCAACTTCTTTCGATTGGTAGCAAAAATAGTACGTATAACCAATAACTTTTTTCCTGCAACTATCACGGGTGATATCCAATCCAAATGATTCATTACGCCAACCAACCGGTGAGTTGAGGTTATGATCTCAGCTGGTCATTGTTACTATCGATACTCTACCAACGAGGTTATAGTTTTTTCAATCGACCGAATAGTTGGCGCCCGCGTAGAAAAAAAGAATCTTGTGAAGAATCTTTTAAAGAATCTTAAAAAAAGTCTTGAAAGAATCTTTAAAAGAATCTTTAAAGGAATCTTGAAAAGAATCACGTATAGGATCCGGAGCAAGACTCTTTTCAAGATTCTTTTCAAATTTTTTTCCAGATCAAAACTCCGAATTTTTGTAATTTTTTTAGTTTAATTCAGTTTATTAGTCATATTTGATTGATCAGATCCGAAAAATAGCGTGATTTGATCAGATTAAAGCGATAAAATGAGAAAAAAAAAGAAAAAAAATGTTGATCGTGGGACTTGAACCCAGGTCCCTCGGCGTACTATCCCGTTATCTTATCTATTCAACCACATCATCTTTCTTGGACAGCAGTAAAATTAAATGATATATGAGTGTCACTTGCTTTTTCAGAACTTTGTTTTTTTTTTTCGGAAATTACGGCGCGATGCGCGTTACCACTTTGCACCGTTTCACAGTATCTAGTTTCATTAAGAATTCATCTTTCACATTCAGTTATTGCTCCCTCATAAAAGAAACTTTATTTGCGAGAAAACATACGTTCCAAGATTTTCAAGTCAGGACACTCAAAATAGTCCAGAACGTCGAGAAAAGTGGTTTAGAAAAAATAAATAAGTGCATTCCGCAAACCTAAACCTTAAAATACATGAACCTAGTCTTCAAAAGTGTCCAGGTTTATTGCTTCGAAGCTCTCAGTGTCCAGATTGACCTCTCCATAGTTTTCGGTGTCCAGGTCGACCTCTCTGTAGTTTTCGGTGTCCAGATCAACTTCTCCATAGTTGTTGGTGTCCAGGTCGAACTCTCCATAGTTTTCGGTATCCAGGTCGATATCTCCATGGCTTTCGGCGTCAGGATCGACATCCCGATGGCTTTCGATGTCCAGGTAGACATTTCCATGGCTTTTGGTGCCAAGTCGATATTCCCATGAGTTTCGATGTCCACGTCGATATTTCCATAGTTTTCGGTGTCCAGGTTGATCTCTCCTTAATTTTCAGCGCCCAGGTGGATGTCCAGCACCTGGACACCGAGAAATATGGCGAGGTTCACGTGGACACCGAAAACTATAGAAAGGTCGACCTGGACACCGAAAACTATAGAGGGGTCGACGTAGATACCGAAAACTATGGACATGTCAATCTGGATACCGAAAACTATGGAGATGTCGACCTGGACACCGAAAATTATGGAGAGGTCAGCCTCGACACTGGAAAAAATAGAGAGGTTGACGTGGACACGGAAAATTATGGAGAGGTCGACCTCAACACCAAAAACTATGGAGACGTTGATCTGGATACCGAAAACTATGGTGAGGTCAATCTGGACACTGAGAGCCTCGAAGCAATCAACCGGGACACTTTTGAAGACCAGGTTCATGTCTTTTAAGGTTTTTGTTTGCGGAATTTAATTATTTATTTTTTCTAAACCACTTTTCTCGACGTTCTGGACTATTTTGAGTGTCCTGACTTAAAAATCTTGGAACGTATGTTTTCTCGCAAATAAAGTTTCTTTTATGAGGGAGCAATAACTGAATGTGAAAGATGAATTCTTAATGAAACTAGATACTGTGAAACGGTGCAAAGTGGTAACGCGCATCGCGCCGTAATTTCCGAAAAAAAAAAACAAAGTTCTGAAAAAGGAAGTGACACTCATATATCATTTAATTTTACTGCTATCCAAGAAAGATGATGTGGTTGAATAGATAAGATAACGGGATAGTACGCCGAGGGACCTGGGTTCAAGTCCCACGATCAACATTTTTTTTTTTTTTTTCTCATTTTATCGCTTTAATCTGATCAAATCACGCTATTTTTCGGATCTGATCAATCAAATATGACTAATCAACTGAATTAAACTAAAAAAAATACAAAAATTCGGAGTTTTGATCTGGAAAAAAATTTGAAAAGAATCTTGAAAAGAGTCTTGCTCCGGATCCTATACGTGATTCTTTTCAAGATTCCTTTAAAGATTCTTTTAATGATTCTTTCAAGAATTTTTTTAAGATTCTTTAAAAGATTCTTCACAAGATTCTTTTTTTTCTACGTGTGTGTGTGCGTGCGTGTGCGAGTGCGCGTGCGCGTGCGTGTTCGTGTGCGTGTGCGTGTGCGTGTGCGTGTGCGTGTGCGTGTGCGTGTGCGTGTGCGTGTGCGTGTGCGTGTGCGTGTGCGTGTGCGTGTGCGTGTGCGTGTGCGTGTGCGTGTGCGTGTGCGTGTGCGTGTGCGTGTGCGTGTGCGTGTGCGTGTGCGTGTGCGTGTGCTCGTGCGTGTGCGTGTGCGTGTGCGTGTGCGTGTGCGTGTGCGTGTGCGTGTGCGTGTGCGTGTGCGTGTGCGTGTGCGTGTGCGTGTGCGTGTGCGTGTGCGTGTGCGTGTGCGTGTGCGTGTGCGTGTGCGCGTGTGCGTGTGCGTGTGCGTGTGCGCGTGTGTGTGTGCGCGTGCGCGTGCGCGTGCGTGCGTGCGTGCGTGCGTGCGTGCGTGCGTGCGTGCGTGCGTGCGTGCGTGTGTGTGTGCGCGTGTGCGTGTGCGTGTGCGTGTGTGTGTGTGTGTGTGTGTGTGTGTGTGTGTGTGTGTGTGTGTGTGTGTGTGTGTGTGTGTATGTGTGTGTGTGTGTGTGTGTGTGTGTGTGTGTGTGTGTGTGTGTGTGTGTGTGTGTGTGTGTGTGTGTGTGTGTGTGTGTGTGTGTGTGTGTGTGTGTGTGTGTGTGTGTGTGTGTGTGTGTGTGTGTGTGTGTGTGTGTGTGTGTGTGTGTGTGTGTGTGTGTGTGTGTGTGTGTGTGTGTGTGTGTGTGTGTGTGTGTGTGTGTGTGTGTGTGTGTGTGTGTGTGTGTGTGTGTGTGTGTATGTCTGTACTCAAGAACGGTTTCGTGTATCGCGCTCAGAGTTGGCTCACAAGTAGAGGTGTTGACCCCTTTTGAATTGCGATTTTTGACAAAATGTCCAGTCCTTAAGATTTTATATAGTTTTACATTTTTTTTTAAATGGCCGTGGTCATTTTAACTTTTGTCAAAGTTTGCCGATTTGGCTAAACAGTTCCCCGCGCAGAAAAAAGTAGTCCAGGATGGAGTCCCAGATGAAGTCCCGGATGGCATCCAGAATGGAGTTCCGGATGGAGTCCCGGATGGAATCTTGGCAGTCCAGGATGGAGTTCCGGATGGAGTCTCAGATGGTGTCCGCCGACTCCGGCTTTTAATCGAATCCCGGAGTCGGCGGACGCCATCCTGGACGACTCGTGAATCTCGGCTGTCCAATGGCAGAATCCATCCTGCTGTCCGTAATGGATTCTCACCTGGACTGCCTTACAGTCCATCCCGGACTCCTTCCTGGACGAGCCGTGAATCTCGGCTGTCCGATGGTAGAATCCATCCTGGTGTCCATAATGGATTCTAGCCTGGACTGTCTCGCAGGCCATCCCGGACTCCATCCTGGATTCCATCCTGGATTCCATCCTGGATTCCATCCTGGATTCCATCCTGGATTCCATCCTGGACTCCATCCTGGACGATCCGGGTGTCCATCTTGGGCACCTTGCTGTCCAGACGATGCATTTTGGACCACTCTTATTACGTCAACGGAAGATAAGCCTCTCGTGTGTAGTCGAATTCAAAGCAGCTTTCCAGTCTTATATACGCTCAGGCTTCAAGTCACTTGCGAGAAACGCTGCGACGACGCGCCATCTAGCGGAGCATTGTGTATCCGTATTTCGCAAGATGCCACTAGATGGCAAACGGACGCATCTTTTCTCGCAAGTGACTTGAAGCCTGAGCGTATATAAAACTAGAATGCTGTCCTGAGTTTGACTACCTTCCGTTAACGTAGTAAGAGTGGTCCAAAATGGATCGTCTGGACACCAAGTTCCCCAAGGTGGGTGCGGTCTCGTCCTGGTGTCAACTTCCTGGTGGACACCCGGATCGTCCAGGATGGAGTCCAGTATGGATTCTTCCGTCGGACAGATGAGATTCCATGGACCGTCCAGGATGGAGTCCGGGATGGACGGCGAGACAGTCTAGGGGAGAATCCATAATGGACACCAGGATGGATTCTGAAATTGGACAGCTGAGATTCACGGGTCGTCCAGGATGGAGTCCACCGACTCCGGGATCCGATTAAAAGCCGGATTCGGCGGACACCATCTGAGACTCCATCCAGTAGTCCATCCTGGACTGTCAAGATTCCATCCGGGACTCCATCCTGGACTCAATCCGGGACACCATTATGGACTATTTTTTTCTGCGCGGGTCTTTATAACTGGAGATACGTTCAAAGTTGTTTGATATTAAATTTAAATGAAATCGGTAAGGTGGTTCGGATTTTATAGAAATTTGAATTTTCGAAAAAAAAATTACTTTGCTCTAAATCTCGTCGAATCCTAACAAATGAACTGAAAAGTTATATAGACTAAAAATAACATACACCTCTACTACGTACCAAATTTCGTGATGATCGGTAAAGTGGTTCGGATTTTACGCCAATTTAAATTTTTCAAAAAATGTAGATTTTCGCTCTAACTTCCACTAAAGTTGAGAAAGTAAAACAAAATTTTGTACGTAATCAAAATGAGATGTAACGGTGTTTATCTCGATGTTTCGTAGCTGTATGTACCATCGATTATTTTTTATTATTATACAATTTTTATTTGTAATGGCCGTAAGTATGAATATTCAGTTGCCCAAAACTCTCGAACAGCACGATGTATCGAGTTGAAATTTTAAACACAAGTGGTGTAATAACCCCTCTTCTGTTACTGTGATTTCTTGCAAGAACTATGCATAAATATTTTTTTTTTATGTTGCATTACCCCCCGTCTGCAGGCATTACGCCTATTGCAGGGTCGGCCCCGATCAGTAGCCAGGCCCCCATGCGGCCGCATTCGACTTACCCCTCTATATCGCATTCGCCATAGCATTTCTGCCATGGGCATAGGGAAACTGCGGAAAACCTATGCCGATATAGCCGGTCTCGCGTTCGCCTCACGGCACCGGAGCTACGTAACGTTTTGTCGAGAACGTAAACACGGACTACAGCTGTATACATGTGACCTCCACAGGTAGAAATACCTGTGTGGGTCTCATGTATACATCTGGAGCTTCATCGCGCCAGTATTTATATTTTCGACGAAAATCGACGGCACCGGGAATCGAACCCGCGACCTACCGATGCTCTGGACTAGAGGCCAGTACACTGACCACTAGACCATCGCACCGGGTCCCAGACAGAAGTAGTAATGAAATAATTTTAAAAAATCTAAACTAACCTAGTGGTCGAGCGTGAAGCGCCCGAACGCTAGTCATATATTAATGCTCATCCAAACCGTAAAAATAAACAATAAGATTTTTTCGAAATTTTTAACCTTTGATGTCAAACGGAAGGTTAATAACAATTTCAATAGAACTCACTTTATTATGTAGACATAACAAAGTTTTTAAATCATATATATGGACGACCGCGCTCAATTGTTTACAAAATTTTTTATGTAATGTTATAACAAAATAATTACTTTTGCAATTATTCGAAAAGTTAAATATATTCTTATACGAATTTTGCGAATTATTATTATTAAAAAAAAAAATTTCGTAAAAATATTTCATGTAGTATTATAACAAATTAATTACCGTTGCAGTTTTTCGAAAACTTAAATATCTTCGTATACAAATTTTACAGGTTATTATTATTTTTTAAATATTCCGTACATTTTTATTATAGAAAATAATGGGGCTCACAATTCAACCTGTTAGCCGCGAACGGAGCGATTGCTGGAAAATTCACTAGTCCATGTAACAATGCAGGCTTCCATTGCACCTCCGAAAAGCATTCAAAGCCATTCTCTCTGACCCATGCACCACTAAACCTATTGTACCCTCGAGAGTAATTCAACGACCTACGTTGTACTCCAGTAGCAAATGTTTTAACATTGTTTTTGAATATTATTTTTATTTTGCTCAGTCTGTAAAATGAAAATCCACTACGACAGCTGTAAGAGCCTCGTGAAACCTCGCACCTTTGTTTTGTCTTTTTTTTTTAACGTCGGTACAATAAAAATCACGCGGTACTCACAATTGTGCACTTTACGAGTACTTGGACGCAGCGAGGTGGAATGATTGTCTAAGAAAAATATTACGGTCGTTTCACCAATTATCAGTGTCGTAAAGGAACAATAACTTTTCATTTTTTTTTTAACAAAAACACTTTTTTTTTGTTTTGTTTTTTGGAAGTATGTTTTGGTACCGAACGGTGCGAATAACCGCGTGACGATTCGATGACTCCTACCTCGCAACTGAATAAACATAGATGAGGAGAAGAGCGTCACGCTCTTCCCCTGTTGACTATATCCCACCGTGTCTCAACCTTGAAGAGCCTGTGGTAGCCGCTACATCGCATACATTTGTGATATAAAAATGTTTGCGCCGTCATCGTAGTGCATAAGAATACATATATCGAGCATTCTCCGTGGGTAAAGTCACTTTTGCTTCCTCATAAACGAAGCTTTGTTCTCGTGATATTTTTTTCGCGTTTTTCATGTCAGTACACTCAGAATGGTCCAAAACTTCCAGAAAATGGTTTAGAAATAATGTCTGTATGTTTGTGTGTGTATGTATGTACGTTACACGCTCAAAAAATGTAAACCGTTATAACTCGGGAACGTCTCGAGATATCGAGTAGAAATTTATACCATAGATAGGAAGGTCAAGCCGCATCGTTCATACCATTTTTTGTTAAAATCCCCCTGATCGTCCAAATTAAAAAAAAATTTTACACGTTTTTGAATTTTTTTTAAATGTCGGTTTACCCGATAACTCTTTCAATTTTTAAGATATTGAGCTCAAAATTGGTATGAATGTGAGCTTTCATACACCGGTGATTTATACTGAATTTGGTTAAGATCGGTTGAACTTTTTGAATTTCTAGATTTTTTTCTCCTATATGAATTTTGGTATCAAATATCGAGCTGGGAGTTAAATGAGTGCCAGATTCATGATTAACAGAAAAAATACGTCATATGTAGCCCAAAAATGATGAACAATAGCATATTTTCATAGCGATTTTGTTGGCTATATTATACAAAAAAACAAAATCGCTATGAAAAAAGTAGCGATTTATGTCGTATAAACTAGTCATATCCTTGCTTCTCAATGAAATTTTGGAAAACACCGGTTTCTATCCGGTTCCACAGAAAAAAAACAGAGACGATAGAGTATTCGAGGGAGTTTCCGAACCGATCGTCCTTATTATATTTTCACAAAGCGAGAGTGTGCGCTTATTTATTTATTTATTTTAAACAAGGATGCAAAGTAGAACCTTGCACATTGCTTGCTCATTATATTTCGCTTTTTACAAAGCTTCCTCTATGGGGAAGCCAAAATCTACTACCATACTTCCTCTTAGAGGTTGATTTATAAAAAGCGAAATATAATGAGGAATCAATGTGCAAGGTTCTACTTTGCATCCTTGTTTTAAATGCTCTTAGAAATCACCTATAATTTGTTACAGTTTCGTATTCGTTGAAAGCGTCTTCAGTGAATTTCCGCAAATTTTTATTTGTACAAATTTAAGACATGCATTTTTTATAGTTGTTTAGATTTTGAACGAAAAAAATAGGATCAGAAAAGAATAATGAAAAATGTTAATTATTACTGACCTTTCCAATGTAATAGCAGTTGGAGTCATTCCTTTAATCAGATTAAGTCAAGTGTTGCATTTTTGAAAACTATTAACATGTTAACAGAATATAATAGGATTTATAAACGACAATTTCTTTCTAAAGTTTTTATTGCAATAATAGTTATATTCAAGTTTAATGAAGCAGAAATTAATTTAGTTTTCTTTTAACCAGACATCGTCTATTTTACTTAAAATTCATATTTTGTACCTTCTTCTTTCGTATCCTGTTTTTTTACCAAGATATGAATAGTTTTTAAAAAGTATACAATTTCTAAATTTGAGCAGAAAAATCCGAAAACATTCATAGAAAGTACTTTTATGAAGTAGGAAAATCTGACAAATCATAAGAAGTTTCTGCCAGGGTTTCCAAAAAAGTGTCTAAATTGACAGCGAACGGTCACAGTGTTTAAAATTTTTTTAAAACTCTACCAATGATATCTCTACAACAAAAAAAAAACAACCTACCTGATTGCAACCCAGCTACAAGACATCTTTCCGTTTTTAATCACAATAATTTTTGTCATCAGCAACGCCGTAGAGTTTTCTCTACCACGAGTAGAGCTGTGATGTGGTTGACACATTTTCCCAAGTTTAAATCGTTGTAGAGTTGTTTTTAGTTGATTAAGGGGGGTGGGGGGGAGTCAGGGCAAAAATTTAAAAAAAATCGATTTTTTTTTTCTGTGAAAACATTTATTTCTATGTAATCTATGTATTAGTATAGTTATAAGCCGGAATTCGCAGAAATGACCAAGTTTCTACGGTACCATTCATATTTCATTTTCTCAAAAGTCGTACAAAATTACCAGAATATTATATTTGAATTTTAAATTATTTTATTTATTTATTGTTGATATATGCAGACATGATGGTCGATTTTTTGTTCACACAAAATAATTAAAGGTGTTGAAAAAAAAAATCATATATATATATTTTTTCTTTTCGGTAGTTTCGTTTAGTTAAGTATAACTTCTGAACCTGCAAAATCTTAGACATGACGCCGAAAAAATGGCCGATTCCTGCAATATATCCGTGTTTTTTATGATTTTTTTCTATATAATAAAAAGTTTATTACGTATTTGTAAATAAATATAGAATGTAACACTTACATTCTATTCCAATTCGCGCGAATAATGGGACATGCGCTGTGATATCTTAGCGCGTATCGCATGCGCAGCGTATTACTGCCGCGAAAAGTTACTTCTGCTACACTTGGGACGTATAACCTCGAATTGACGTTTTTATTTTTCGTTCCTATTACGCTATTAGTTTAGCTCCGTTGGCCATTTACGGTTTTTTTTTCAATCAATAGTGTTTAAAACAGAATCAACAATCATCAGAATTGATCAGACATGTATCATTTGTTATGAAGTGATGATTTAATGTTTGTGCTGCACATTTGTGAATGTGTCAACACCAGATAAATTTTCAGTGATGTTGTTCATAAAAGTGATCATCCCGATATTATTTAAAGGTTTTTTCAAATTATGCATACATTTACTTATTTATTTGTAAAAAAGAAAAAAAAACATTTATTAATAACCTTATTAATAATATTCTGTAAGCTGACTTGCAAATAATATTTTAATTTTGTTTATTAAAGGTACTAAGGTGCCCCAAAGGTGAAAACAGCGTAACCATTTTTATTTGAGTGGTAAGATTTTGATGCCATTTTCCGAAACTTGGTTTTAAACCTATTCTGTGCGTGATTCAGACCAAACTGCTAGGCAGATTGGGCTGGTTGACATGTCATTTTCTTCTTCATGAAAAGATACACCGGCTAAATGGAGCAAAAGTTAATAGAAGGTAATATTTTTCAAGTGACATAATTATTACTAAATAAATTTTGTGCTATTTTCTAAATCA